>JAQQSW010011529.1:0-12737 GCA_028646575.1 Pseudocheirus occidentalis
GAAGTGACTTTTGCATTCCCATTTGTAGTAAGTGTCTAGAAAAGAGGCTTTATTCCAGGTTGAATTTGGCTGTCCTATTTGTCTATATTTCTTAAAGTTTTGGTATAGTCTATAATTTAGTTTGGAGAGAGAAGGGAGAGGTGGATAGAAAGACAGAGAGAGAAAGAAAAAAGAAAAAAAGAGGAGGAAGAAGATAACAGGAGACATAAACAACAGTTGATTTGATGTGCTTCAGAACTCAAGTTTACTTCTGGGGTGTTATTGTTGCTTATTGGTGGTGGTAGGGGATATTATGTGGGAAAAAAGCTATTTACAAAAGAAAAATCTAGGTATTATCCACAGTATTAATAAGCTGGCACTGCATTTATGGCATTTTATAGGCATTGGCTTGAGTTTTTTATATTCTAGGGCCTTTAAATGAATTGTCATACCCTGACTTGGTACCTAGACCAGAACAGAAACATAAAAATACTGGACATTTGACCAGAGATGGAGTAAACATAATAAAATAAGGGGTAAATGTACTATCTTGGAGTCTTGAAAATTTTATCAACAGTCCCCTTTAGTGAAAATTAAGAGAAACTTGCATATATAATCATATATTGTATATGTGTATAATATATAATTCAATATATATCTTTCTTTTTGAATGTAAATGTATAGGTATATATGTGTGTATATGTGTATATTTTTGTGTGCACATATGTATGCGTATAAACCTGCATACACACACATTTATACATGCACGTGTATATACTCATATGCATGTGTGTATGTTTATGGATAGGTAAATGTGTCTGGATAGGTAGATAGATGACAGATCTTCTAGATGATCCTATAGGAAGAACTAGGTGGCAAAATTGGGCCAAATTTAGCAAAAGAAACTCAATAAAATAAATATTTGTTCTTATACTTTGGTTAAAATACTTATCTTTATAAATGTAAGATGAATGAGCTGTGACTTCACAACTACTTGAAATACTTTGACTTCCATGTTATTTATATATATTTACATATATACACATACATACATGTATATATTTGTGTGTACATATATACATATATCTGTGTACATATATATATGTGTGTGTATATATATATATATATATATGTATATATATATATATATATGTGGCTGAAGCAGGCAGTGTAGAATACTTAGAACTTGGTCAGACATCCAAGACATCAAGGTCATCCACTGCATCCCAGACCATTGCCAATCATTCTGACTTTGGTCTTGTCACTGGACTTTGATCTTGTCACTGGATTTTGATGATTCTCAAAGAGACAGTGAGGCTGATGTGACTGAGCAATTCTCTCACATAAATTAAATTGATGTGAAAGTCAAGGCATCACCCCATGATGCCATTGGTCCTTTTCAAAAACAAAGGATGAACAAAAATATTCAAAAATGGTATGAACTTCATGAGCAAGTAGTAGATTTGGATAGCTACTCATTGTAGGGCTGTTAAGGCAATTTTTATTCACATATAGGTTGTACAGGTTAGCCTCAGAATAGGTATCTTCTGATGTCCCTTCCAAGGCTGTTCATATATTTTTTGTGGTTTTTGTCAGTAGTATTTCAATATGCTGCTAGAGATAGGGAATTAGCAAAGTTTCCTGAAACTTCTGCAGTTGTGTTTGAGGGCAATTGAGTATTACTTGATCTTCCTTCTTCCTCCAATCTGGAGTATATACTCTTTGTTAACTCAAATTTTTGTTATGTTATAGCATGTCATCTTGTTCCACATCACATGGCATATTTTTTCTATTGGCTTTTTATTACATTCTAAGCAAATTTGGCTAGTATTACAAATCTTTGTCAACTACATGTTTACTGTTAACTCTGATAAAACTTAACTGTTCATTACAACACTGCCATTTTCCTTTCTTTCACTTCCCCATGTGTACCATTTATTTTTTACTTTGTGTCCTTCCTCATGCCTGTAAAACCTTTATCCTTTCTCTTTATCCAAATCTAATCCATCCTTTGAGTCTCATTTAAATTCCCCATCTTCCATTAATCTTTTCCTTCTTGCTTTGCTCTATTCCAGAGAAAATAGATTTACTGGGGATATGATATAACCATCAAGTATTTGAAAGTTTGTCATATAAAAAAGTGATAAGACTTGATGTACATATATCCTAGAATCAGAACCACAATAATCTTTGGTTTATGTTACCTGTGTTACAGGATTTGGTTTCAGTTTTGGTCTAATTTAATTTATTTATTTTTTGTGAAGAGAAAACTTATTGTGAAACATAAAACATTATGTAAATTTTTTTCTTGTTCTCTTTTTTCCACTGATGGTGGTGGTCACTACTGTAACTGGAAAAATGCTGAGAAATCAGAGACAAATTTCAGTTCAGTATAAGGTAAAAAAACCTTAGACTTATCTGAAAGTAGAAGTAGGAACCAGTTTTCTTTTTACTGCAGTTCTTCAAGTAGAATCTAGATAGCTGGCCATGTTACTCAATCCTATTCATATATCAATAAGATGAAGTTACCTATCATGTATCTTACAACTCTGTGATTTTATGAGAAACAGACAATATTTTAATATGAGTATAACATAGACCACCTAAACAGAAGAAAATGAACATCACAGATATATTACCTGCCAATATCAGAGCAACCAATAGTTTTCTGGCTTATTCTAATGATATTTACCCAGGACTGATGGACATATGCTTGTACATTCTTGCTAATGGACATACATATAACTTTTCTGAGATGAAAAAGGAAGGGACCAAGTCTTTATTTAGCACCCTCTACATGCTAGATGTTTTCCTAAGCCCTTTACCAAGTTCTCATTAGATTTCCACAATAACGTTGGGAGGCAGGTATTACTATCATTCTCATCTATTAACTGAGGAAACTGAAGAAGACAGAAGTTAAATGACTTGTTCAGGATCACATGGACACTTTCCTGAGGCTGCCTTTTGATTCAATTCCTCTTGACTCCAAAATAGGTTATCTATACATTGTTCCCCTGAGATGCCAAAAAATGAAACAATTTTCCTTTAGATGACAGGCATGTGATTGTATATATCCTTTAGGTTAACAAAGCAGATCTTTATTGTTACTCTGACTGGGTGCTGTCCCAGTGGACTGGAGACTTAGTCTGGAGAAGAGTTTCCTACTCTGGGGTCATATGAATCAATAAATTGGCAAGAAAGAAATGTTATAGAAGGGGTTGTTGGAGGTATTAAAACCAGATCTTAGCCTAGGCTTAGTTCCATGACTGGGCCTAGCTCATTTAGCCTGATGCCTGGTTTAGAAAGAAGAGTATGCTATGGTAGTGGCAGAAGAAGCGAAGAATGGTTAAAGCAATATGGTAGCCAAGTAGCACCCAGAAGACTTTACCGTCTCCATTGGTATCCTAAGTACTATTATTTTTTTTTTTATCCTTTGCTTACAGGCGCTGAAATCAAATGTGTTTAACTGAGCTATTTAATGTGCAGTGATTCAGAAAGGTAAGAAATCAAAAGACTGGTATACAAAGAATTAGATGAAGGACTATTCAATGCTTATGGCTATGCTGGGCTAATATAAGAAAAACTGACAATATTACCAAAGTAAATGTACAGTTTTAATAGTATAACAAAATGCCAGAGTGATATTTTGTAGAATTTGATAAAAGTGCATAATAACGAAGATCTTTTCGATAAAGTATTTAGTATATCAAGAGAAAAAATGGAAAAGGTAAGAATGAAAGGAAATTTGCACCTTCAAACATCAGTTTATATTTTAGAACAGTAATCATCCAAGCCATTTAATATTTGCTTTAAAATAGGGTAAATCAGCAGAACAGAAAAAATAAGGGGAGGGGAGGGAAGAAATAACAAAATTCAATAACCAAAAGAATATATTATTTAAGGAAAAAAAATCCTTATTTGATAAGAACTACTGAGAAATCTGTATGTATGTTGACAGAAATTGGACTCACATTATACTGTGTGCCATAATGAATTTTAAAAGGCTATTTAAATTTGAATATTAAAGATCATATCATACAAAGAAAAAAGTAGAACTTTCATATCTTTGATTAGTAGATGACAACTCAAATAATTAAGGAAGAAAGGCAATTACAAAAGATAATAGATAATTTTGATTCCATGAAATTGAACGGCTTCTGCACAAAAACAATTAATGCATCTACAACGAGATGGAAGTGGCCAACCAAGGAACAAACTTTCGTTTCAAATTTCTTAGTTAAGGGTATGCTACTTATCCTATGCAGACAAATAACATATTTACATTTATATATATATATATATATATATACATATTTATATATAATTCATCTATATAAAATATACACACATGCTTATGTATTTACATATTTCTATATGTACATGTCTATCTACCTATCTGTCTATCTATCTGTCTGTCTGTCTGTTTGTCTGTCTGTTTGTCTGTCTTAAAGATAAGTGGCCAAAGGAAATGGATCATTTTCAAAAGAATTGTAAACTATAAATACCCATAAAAAAGAATGTTGTAAATCACTAATAATACAAAATTTACATCAGAATAACTCTGAAGTTTTACTTCATACCTAGCAAATTGACAAAGATGACAAAATATCAGAAAGTTTAGCATGAGGCAATAAAGGCACACTTATGCATGGCTGGTCAAGCTGTGAATTACTCTAATCATTCTGAAAAGTAATTTGTTGTTTTGGAAAAGAGGTGGCAAAAATTTCCATATCTTTTGACCCAGAGATTCTACTTATAGGTCAGGGGTGGGCAACCTGTGGCCTCGAGGTCACATGTGGCCTTCTAGGTCCTCAAATGTGGCTCTTTGACAGAATCCAAACTTCACAGAACAAATTCCCTCAATAAAAGAATTTGTTGCGTGAACACCCAAAGACCTAGAAGTCTGTATGTGGCCTTGAGGCCACAGGGTGTTCACCCCTGTTCTAGACATATACCCCAAAGAGGCCACTATTAAAAAGAAGGGACTTATATACATAAAAAGTAAAATTTGAAGTAGTGGAAACTTTGGTAAAGAAATTGACACACAGTAGATGTCCATTGACTGATGATATCTAAAAAATGGTGGTATATGAATGTAAATGGAATATTTACTCTTGTGGTGTGTAAAATGACACTGATACAAATTTTTCAAACAAGATAGCAGTTTATTAACAGTGACACGTATAACTGTTAAAGTGTGTCAATTTAGACACCTCAGCAAAGCCAAGGTTCTCACTGATATGGAAAAGACCATTTTTATTGAGACTCCAAAGGAGGTAGGGTTTGGGTAGTTGGTAGGCCTTAAGGGATTGGGGGTAGTCTGCATATATGATTGATCAGGCCCCTCTCTGAAAACTGTTGAGTCATTTTTCAATTATGTCTCACTCTTTGTGACTATTTGAGCCTTTCTTGGCAAAAACATTGGAGAGGTTTGTCATTTCCTTCTCTAGCTCATTTTACAGATAAGGAAACTAAGGCAAACAATGTTAACTGATTAGCCCAAGGTCCCACAGCTAGTAAGTGATGGAGACCAGATTTGAACTCAGGAAGATGAGTCTTCCTGACTCCAGACCTGGTGTTCTGTCCACTGTGCCACCTAACTGTCCCTTTCTGACAATTAAGGAATGTTAATTGCTTTATAGGCCTCAGCTGCCCCTAGTGATCTTGGTTAGGAAATCAGAATCACTCTAGTATCATCCAAGTTATCATTCCACTTAATGAGACTAAAATATCTCTCATTTTGACAAAGAAAGACAAAAAAAAGAAAACTATTTCTTGGACAGTGTCCTGCCCTAAAGCCATTTCTTTGTTTACAGGTTAACAAAGCAGAGGTTGAAGGTTAAACTGGTTAACAAGCAAATGTTCCTGGCCAGAGAAAGGATGACTAATTGAATGCTATAGCACCACACCCTTTCCACCATACCAGTAAGTGGATTTAGATTGGGTTTTTAAAGCAGATAGTGACAATTCTAAAAATAAATGCAGCATAAATAGTAATTACATTATAAAATAAATACAGTAAAAAGTGAGAAGTCTTATTAATTTTTATTTCTAACACAGCATTAAGGAATGAAGAATGTCATGAAAACAGAGAAGCAAAAAATTCATTAAATAATGCAATTTGTAGTAGAGACAAAATTGATACAAACAATAATTATGAGAGTGTATATGGAAAGGACAGCAACCATCATTGTTGCTGTTTTTGTCTATTAATTTTGCAAAAAGACAAAGCATAAACTTGACATTAAAGAAGAATCAAGTGAAGAAAAATTCTCTTATTCCTTTGCAGATGTGGAGAGGACCAGAGCTAGAGAATATTCCCTATCTTGCCACTTTTAATGAAGAGGTAAATTTTCCTAACACTATTTTTTTTTCCTTTTCGTCTTTTTTTCATTTAAAAAAATCATAAGCAACATCTCACTGGGTTGAGCAGAAAAAGAAATTCAGGTAATGGAAAAATATGAGATATCAATAAATATTGATTTTGTAAAAGAAATATAGGAGAAGGATTTTTATAAAGTATTACCTTCTATTTCATTAATAATTGGCTCTGAGTTCAATTATAAATCAATAGAGATTATAAACTCTTTGAAGATGATATATATTCTTCTACCTTTGTTAATCTCCACATTTCTGCATAGTGTCTACAACAGTGTTATTATATAAATAGAATTTTTTTAAGTGAAAGTTCTAGTAGGGATATCTAGAATCAGGACCTATGATTAAAGTAAAGTTGCTTATTGTACCTGCAACGCATTTTGCATTTTCAAAAATACCTAAAATTGCACTTGACTCCACTTTAGAGGTCCATGGGCATCCCAGTTTTGTACATTTCATATCTTGTCAACAAACCCATTCAGAGGGTCAAACCAATATTTCTTTCCTTGCCTTATTCATTTGCTTTATTCTTGTTCACCAGTGGCCTAGGCTTAAAATGTTAAGACCTGAGATGAACAAAGCTGAGCAAAGGCTCCTAGTGCCCATTCTATTGACCTCATAAAAATTCAAGGCTAATTTAATTTCCCTTCCAAATCCCTCCTTGATTCCTTTTTCCTGACTTTATGCAGGATAATTATGGTATGTGGCACTTTACTATCAGAGTAAGCAACTCTTTGTTTCCTCTGTCCTTTAATAGATATAAAAAGACACAGAGTAAAAGAAAGCACTGGATTTCATTTGGGTAAAAATTGAGAGCCAAGAACAAATTTTGAGAAAAGCTTGTTGTCATATAAGGACTTAGATATAATTTGAAAATCAAGTTGAGAAGGTCCATTTTCTTTGCAATGGGACTTAAGTGAAGGACTTAATGCAATTGGTCCCTATCTTTTGGATCACAAACAAGATGAACAGGTTAAAAGTGAAAAGGCTTATCGCTGAACCTGTTCAAAAATAGGAGAAAGGCTTTGCACAAAGAATTAAAGGTGAAATAAGTTAAAGGCCAGAACTTTAGCTGAAAGCAATATCTCACAGGGGAACTTAAAGATCAGTGTTTGCATTTTCCTTGTTTCTTTGGAGTTGTTACATTCTCTAATAAACCCCAACACTGAAAATAACTTATTTTAGGTCTTTAATAATTGAGAGACAGTGTTTTATAATGGACAGAAAACTGGCCGTGGTGTCAGGAAAATATAGGTTTAAATTCCACCTCTGACATAAATTAGCTCTATGCAACCCTAAACAAATGATGTAACCTCTTAGGATAACCCAGGTTACCTTTAAAAGATTACACATTCTAGAAGAGTTGCTAATGGCAATTGGTAAATGGAGTTTTATCATCAGATAAAACAATAATAATTTGAGAAATTATTTATTTGTTTATAAACTTCCAAAGATCAGAACCCATTTGCAGTCCTTCTCAGCATGTCTAAGATGTTGGGAGCTGCAATATGATTTTTGTGCAAGCCAGAGTAATTGGCAAGTCAGAAGTACTAGTTTAGAGACTCTTCCTTCAGTTTTCTAGGGCTAAGGATATTCATCTGCTGAAATGGGTACATTAACATTTCTAACACACTTAATAGATGTATGGTAAAGAGAAAAGTACTTTGAAAACTATGATACATTGTATTAATGAAAGCTACCAAATACATATGCACACATTAAAATTATGCATATATTATGAAAACAGATATATTTATCATAAAGAAAAAAAACACATAAACATTTTTTTTCACTTCTTCAGGAGAAAAGCCTGGTTAAGAAAAATTATTACCGACTATCTACATAGATGTGGAGAGAGCAATGAACTTCAAACCAAGAGGCACGGGTTCAAATAGCTTAGGTATTTATTAGCTAGGTAACTGTGGACAAATCATTCTTATTCTTTGCATATAAATTTCCTTATCTATGGAATGGGAATACAATTTATATATACCAATTTATAGTCAGTTCTGAATTCTGCTCCTTGTAAGCCCTAATTCCTTTAGAAATATGCACTATTATAATTCCAGATAACTGAAAGTATATGGTGCTGGCTATAAGTTTGGGGCAGAGGTGGAGAGAGGGGAAAGGATATATACAAGGCACCATTCTAACTTCTCCTTTTCTTGTAAATTACTTAATTTAAGTGTACACCTATATAACAGAAGTAAGGAAGGGATGAAGCATACAGAATATACTAGCAGCTTTTTAAACTCCTTTGTATTCACACACACACGCAAACCCCTATTGCTGATGGTACAGGACAGGGCTGAATAGGCAGAAGCAATACTGTATATAAGGAAAAATACTATCTGGGAAAGTCAGACTTCTTGGAGTAACTATCATGGAGGCAGGGCAGCTGCTGGACTGAAGACTGAACTGAGAATTGAGAAGAACTGAGAAGAGGAATGAGAATTGAGAACTGAAGAAGAATTTCTTGCAGCAAGTAAAATGGTAATTAATTTAAATTTGAAGACTCCTTTTTGTTACGTGAAGTAAGCAGGTA
This sequence comes from Pseudocheirus occidentalis, assembly GCA_028646575.1. Classification (NCBI taxonomy): domain Eukaryota; kingdom Metazoa; phylum Chordata; class Mammalia; order Diprotodontia; family Pseudocheiridae; genus Pseudocheirus; species Pseudocheirus occidentalis. The sequence goes on from JAQQSW010011529.1 coordinate 8,903, forward strand.
CTTAGTCCTTAGTAACTAATCAAAACTCTGTGAAAGAAACAGTGAACTCTGTCTCCCATTGCTGACATAAACACAAGAGGTTGGCTGAGACAGGAAACCAATGCTGTGTGTGAGTGTATATAAGAAAAGCCCCAGAGTGGCACATTCAGAATTTTCTCCTGACAAGATCCTGGTGGAAGAAGCTGTTCTGCTGAGATATCTTGTGAAGGCTGAAGTTGCTGCCAGGAAGGCTGCCTGTAAGGTCAAAGTCGTTGCTGCCACCTGGAAGGCCAAAGTGGCTGCTGCTGCCTGGAAGGCTGAGATTTCTTCTGGGTCCTAGGGCCAGCCTAAATGTCAGAGGACTGAGGAAGCATGACCTGGATGCTAAGACTTTGTTTGTGGCTTGGTTATGCTTGAATTCCTAGGAACAGAAATTGTGAAGGTTTTCAGATATACTGGACCCTGTGAGCTTCAGCATGTAGCAGGAATTGCCTGGAGGACTGGATAAAGACCTCAGAGCAGTCTGCCTCTAAAACCAGGTGACTGGTGGATTCAGGTAGGATCTGGGACCATGGAAGGGGATCCAGGGAATCTGAGAAACTACCCTTAGTCAAGATGAAGAAAAGATCTCTCCTTGGATACTGAATGCTGTGCTGATAAGGTGGTTTACTAGTGACCTAGGTGTGTGGGGGAGGGGGTGTATTTTCTAATGATTCTACTTAATGATTAGTGATACTTAGTAACTGATAGCTAAATAAGTGACTGATTTAAGTTAACATAGTTGCCCCATGAGTGGAAGACTGCTTTGTATTCTGAGATGATTGAATGGCTAAGTAAGGAGACAAACCTCCTTTGGGATACCAGATGATTGTTCTTTCCCTCTTTGTTCTAAATACTGTGAACACTTTGGTGAAAACTACGTGGCCATTTTAATGATAAGCTGTTGTGAACACTATATTGTGATATTCTGTGATAAGATGTAATGTTGTGAATACTGTATATTTATTTGTTGTAAATGTTTTCCTTTGTTTTGTTCTTGAATAAATAATCAAACCTCTGTGAAAGAAATAGAAGATGTGAACTCTATCTCCTATTGCTGACACTATACCGTGCAATAAAAACCTTAAAAGTTGTTCATATTAGCTGCTAATCCAAGGCATTATAGAAAGCCACATGGAGGCTGGATGAAATGATTTTGAATGGAGCTTATGGTGCTGAAGGAGGGCCAGCAGTAGCTGCCAGAGGAGCTGCTGAGGATTTCAGAGGGCCAGCTGGAGTTGCCAAAGGCTGAGGAAACATGACTGTGGTGCCTGGATTTTGTCTGTTTGTGGCTTTGTTAAGCCTTGACTTACTGGGAATAGAGACTGTGAAGGATTTAAGGTGGACTAGACACTGTGAGCTTCAGGGTGGAACAGGAACTGCATGCAGAGCTGTATAAGAAACTGGGAACTGTCTGCCTTTGAATGCAGATGAATCCAGATGGGAGCTGGGACCATGGAAGAGGATCCAGGAAATCTGAGAGCCTAACCCTTAATCAAGATGAAAGAAATCTCTACTTGGATACTGTGTACTAACTGAGTAATTGTGATTTACTTTTGACCTGGGGGTGGATGGCCTGTGTATTTTCTCATGATTGAATAGTAAATGATGACTGAATAATAACTGATTTTTAACTTAAAGTGCCCTATGAATGGAGAACTATGACTTTTGCATTTTGTCACCCTTAAGGAGGCAAGTCTCTAAGGATGATTGAATGGTTGAGTTGATTGAATTATTGAGTTACTAAGTGATGGATTGACTAAATGATTGTACTTTGTTCAAAACTATGTGACCACTGTGGGGAAAATGCTGTGGTCATTTTAATGGAAAGTTGTTGTGAATGCTGTTTTTTGATTTTCTGTGGTAAGTAGCAATATTGTGAATGCTGTATCTTGATTTTTGGTAAATATTTCACTTTGATTTGTTATTAAATTAATAGAGCATGGATTGGTTGGGTGGAATCAAGATGGCAGCATAGAAGCACTAGAACTCCATGAGCTCCTCCAATACCACTCCAAATACCTATAAAATATGACTCTAAATAAATTTTAGCGGTTTAGACTCCACAAAAATGATAGAGTAATAAAGTTCCCACTGACCGCAGCCTGTCAGGTGGTCATCACAGCACCCTAGAAGCAGAGCCCAGCCCCATTCAGTTTCAGCCCCAGGGTGTCCAGGAGAAACCATGCCTGTAGTGTTGAGGAGAGTGGATAATCAGCAGCTGTGGTGATTTCCAAGAATCACTAGCCCACAAGAGCCAAGGACAAAGGGAAAAGGTCAGTGGAACTCAGCTAAATTTAGGGAATAGAGTCCAGCCAAACTGCCTCCAGAGCTAGCAGCAGGCTGAAGCAGTGGCCATGCAGCCACCTCCACGTGGCTGCTTCAGAAACTCCTGGCCTGCAGATTGCAGGGGGGCCAAGCATTCATTCAGAGACTAAGTGCCCTTGGCTAGAGCTGCCTGGATCAGGTTGTGGTCTTGCGTGGTAGTCCTGAGGTACATTTTCTGTGAGCCAAAGCTGGTGGGGGCTGCAAAAGATGGCAGCCTCCTGAAAGCCCTTGCAGCTGTGAAAACCAAAGTGATATGGGACCAGAGCTCTCCCCTCTGAAAGTAGAGATTTACTATTGTGCCCCAGAGCCAAGTAATTGACTGGCAACATCAGCAGGCAAAGGAAGTAAAGTAAGCCCAGCAATCCAAATTTAGATTCCTTTTTTTTGTGGACAAAAAGGACCAAAGTATGGAAATGGAGAAAGAAAACATGGTCAGAACTACCACACCAAAAACTTCCAAGAAAAATATGAACTGGATAGAGGCCACAGAGGAGCTTAAAAAGGAATTTGAATATGATATTCGGGAGATCAAGGGAGCAAGTATTAAAACTAAAAATCACCTATCCAGCAAAATGGAGTATAATGTTCCAGGGGAAAATATGATCATTTAATGAGGAGGAGGACTTTCAAGCATTCTTGCTGAAAAAAAAAAACAACCCAGAAATGAAAAGAAAATTTGACAGTCAGATACAAGAAGCATGAGAAGGTAAACATAGAAAAGAAATCATAAGGAACTTATGAAAGTTGCACTATTTACATGCCAATATGGAAAAAATGAGAACTGTAACTTATAGAACTTCTCTCAGTATGAGGACAGGTGAAGGGAATATAAATGTGTGTGTATATACATACATATTATATATATATATGTACAGGAGGGTACATATGCAAATGAATACATACGTGAGTGCAGGTATTTATGTGTATATAGACAGAGGGCACAGGATCAAATGAATATGAATGGATGATATTTTTAAAGGTGTAATTAAGACGTGGGAGAGGAATATTATGAGAGGAGACAGGGAGAGACAAAATGGGGTTAATCATTTCATATAGAATAGCCAAGGGATAACTGTAACAATGGAGGAGAAGAACAGGGAGGCAAAAAGGGAAAATGTCAACCTTACTCTCATTCAATTTGGCTTAGGGGGGGAATGACACATTCTAAACTGGGTATCTTGCCCCACAATAGAGTAGGGGGGAAGAGATGAGAGGGGGAATGATGGAGGAGAGGTCAGGTGTGTGTGTGGGAAGGTTATTAGAAGCACACATTTCTGTAAAGGGACAAGTACAAAGTAGAGAATAAAACAAGTGGAGGGTGGGATAGAAAGGAAGGAACTACAGTCAGTATTACACAATATGTTCATTGTGGAGATTTTCTGCTTAACTACACATGTTTGGCCCGTATTGAATTACCTGTCTTTCCAGTGGGGGTGGGTGACAAAGAAGAAATGGAAAAAATCTAGAATTTAAAGTTCTAAAATCAAAT
>JAQQSW010011530.1:0-12737 GCA_028646575.1 Pseudocheirus occidentalis
TCCCATTCCATGCTTTAATCTTTTTTTTGTCCCCAAAGAAGAAATCTAAAGTTCATTTGCTGTTCTTACTTTGCTTCCTTTGCCTGCTCATGTTGCTAGTGAATTACTTGACTTTTTAGCTCTGTGGAACTCTGCTTCTAGAGGGAAGAGCTCTGTCCCAAATCGCTGGGGTTTTCACAGCTGCCAGAGCTACTGGGAGGCTGCTGTTTCTTTGCAGCCCCCACCAGCTTTGGCTCACTGAAAACACACACCTGGACCACCATCCAAGACCATGATCCAGATCCAGGATGCTCAACACAAGAGCACTTATCCTCTGAATGATCGTTTGGCCCCCCTGCAGTCTGCAGCCCAGGAGGTCTGAAGCAGCCACATGGAGGTGGCTGCAGGGCTGCTGCTTCTGCTGCTTCTTTGCCCTGGAGGCACTTCAGCTGGACCACTTTTCTCCCCCAAATGTAGCTGAGTTCCACTGACTTTTCCCTTTGTCCTTGTTTCTTAAGGGTTGATAATTCTGGAAACTGCCACAATTGCCGCTGATCCACTCTCCTGAAGGCTCCAGCTGTGGCTCATCCTGGCCACCCCGAGGCCAAGCCATGGTTTCAGGCTGAGTTGGTTTTGGCTCCCAGAGTGCTGTGATGAGCCCTTCCTGCCAAGCTGCCTTCAGGAGGAGATGTGGTTTTCTGTATTTTTGTGTGAGTTTTGGAGTCCTAAAATTTGTTTAGAGTCATATTTTATGGGCATTTGAGGTGGCTATGGGGGAGCTGTGGAACGTTGCTGCTTCTACACTGCCACCTTAGCTCCACCCTTCCCTGTATTTTATGGAGCTTTTTTATAGCCATCTTTTTCTTCAAGCATTTGGCCTTCAGTGCCTTCAGTATCCTGAAAGCCTTTCTCTTTTTCAGAAGGGATTCTGGAATTGATGGCAGCTGCTTCTTTTCTTCTATGCTCGCCATGATTGCAGCCGGGAAAAGAGACAAACTTGATATTTAAAAATTATTTTGATAACCATATTCAATATAATTGTCTTCTTTTGTAATTCTATATATTTTATGCTTTTAAAACTATATAAAACCATTACTCTGAGAAAAGTTCCATAGGCTTCACCAGACTGTCAAAGGGAGTCCATGAATCAGCACAGATTAAGAACCTCTTCATTCTATTTCCACTGACACTAAATTAGGACTGTGTGAGTGCTATGTGAGCTCCAACCACCAACCTTTCAATTAACAGCCACAGTCACCAAATGCTGATATCATTTCCCTTTCTAGGATAGGATCATGGGGCTATAGGTATAAGGTACCTCTCTCTAGAGGTGGAATATGAGGTCAGGTCCTCTGACTATGACTATGGACAGCTAGGTGACCTGAGTTCAAATGTGACCTCCAACACTTATTAGCTGTGTGACACTGAGCAAGTGACTTCATTTCTGCCTCAGTTTCTTCAACTGTAAAATGAGCTGGAGAAATAATGGCAAACTACCCTACTATCTTTGCCAAGAAAACCCCAAATGGGGTTAACAAAGAGCTGGACATGACTGAAACCATGAAATAACAGCAATAACAACAGAGCAAGGGTTCTCAAGCTGGGTTCCATTAAAAAATACTCTGATAACTGTGCTTTGATGTCTTTGGTTTCCTTTGTAATATTTTTTGCATTTAAAACAATTATTTTTAGAAGGCATTCATCAAAAGGGTCCATGGTAAAAAAAAAATAAATGCCCCATTCTAGCAGGATTAGGTAAGTTCTTAGATTTGAGAAATAACTGACCTCCAGTGCCAGCTCTGACATTTACTAAGCAAGTCATCTAGGTAAGCCACTAACATCCATGAGTCTCGGTTTCCACGTCTGTAAAAAAGGGGTATGGTGACTGAAACAGGGGGGTATCCTTGGGATATCCTTGTACAACTCACCTCCCAGGATTGTTGTGGGAGAAAGTACTTTGTAAGCTCTGTCCTATGTAGATGTGAATTATGATTAACAAGTCATTCAAAGTAGGGACCTTGCTTGAATGAATGAATGAATGAATGAATGAACTTTACTAGAGTGTTAATATTAAACTGAGGTATAATCAGGAGCCATTAAACTATATATAAGGATCCCTATGGAAAGCATATTGACTTAGAAAAATACCTATTAGCATTATCTGTGTCATATTGTATTTTATTTATTCTGTTAAATATTTCCCAATTACATTTTAAATCTGGTTCAGGGCTCATTAAATAAGTATTGTGGGCAGGGTGTCGAATAACTCTTTACCAGAGTACAAGGGACAGAATAGGGACTCCAAGGTCAGAAAAACTGGTTTTAAATCCTGCATCTGAAGCACTGATAGGATCTTGGAAAAATCATAATCACTCTGGGCCTAATTTCCTAATCTGTAACAACAATAGTTAGCATTTACTAGCCCTTCAAGTTTTGCAGAGCTGTTTAAAAATATTATCTCATTTGATCTTCAGAACAATTCTGAGAAGCAAGTGCTATTGTTATCCTCATTTTTACAGCTGAAGAAACTGAGACAAATAAAGGTCTAGTGACTTGCCCAGGATCATACCGCTAGTAAATGGCTGAGGTCAGATCTGAACTGAGGTTTTCCTTTCCCTAGCTAGGGATCTAGCCGTGTGTCCATACACAGCAACCCCAAGCTCCAGAGTCTAGCTCATGTCAAGACATCCCCCTCCTGACGTCTTTGGTTCTCTTGGAAAGCGGAACAACAAGTTCAAGCCCCATGACAATCTTAAAGACTCCAGCCAGGATACATTTTGCCTCCTAAGAGAATTCCGGGTCTCCTTCCCTCCTTTGTAGGAGCCTCGGTGTTATGTTCCTTCACCTGACAGGAATTAATATTGCATTTCTGAATGGATTCAAGCCGACTTAAGCCAAATGATTTATCTGAAGGATTTAATTTAATTGTGGCCGCACTACCCTTCTCAGGATAGGGAGTTAGGCGGCCAGCTAGAGTGTGAAGGAAATTTGGACAAGAACCCCGCAGATGATTTAAAGCAGAGACGAGAAAGAGACTAATTGAATTTCAGTCCCGTAAATCCTGAAAAATGGGGCTGTTTTCTTCTTGTTAAATTTGCAATTAAAGTGCCGTGTCTTCTAAGTTGTGCGCTTTATAAAGAATCCTAAGAAATTTACAATACTTTACCTGTACTGTGCTTAAGACGACAATACTGCCATCTAGTGGAGAATGAAGTCAGTTATACAAGAACGGTACTTGATTCATTTCTATTACTTAGAATCACAAATTTAGGGAAAAAAGGTTTATAGGATCATTCATCTAGAGATATGGGAATTTTTTGGTATTGTTTATTAATTATGAGATACCTTTACACATTATGGATTGGTGCACTTAAATTAGATTACAAAAAACCATAAAAACCAGGTGCTTGTCAACAATACAACTTCAATTTCACTTAGACATTATTACATTCAATTTTTTTAAAAAATGCAATGTAAACCCAGTAGTAAAAAGTTAAGTTTAAAAAATCATCTAGAGATGGAAGAGGTACTAGAGACCATTTGGTCTAACTCCCTCATTTTGCAGATAAAGGGAACAGAGTCACCAAAGAGTTAAGTGACTTGATTGAAGAGATTTGGGATTCAAATGTAGGCCACCATGCCTCCAACTAGCTGCTCCCTAAACTAGTCATACCATCTCCCAACTCTGTACATTTGCATGGGAAATCTTCCATTTCTGGAATGTTCTTCCTCTTATTTCTGGCTCTTAGAATCTCTAGTTTTCTCTAAGATTCAGCTGAGATGCCAAATCTAAAGTCTTGGCTTATTCCCCAATTATTTGTGCTTTCTCATGCCTAAAATTACTTTGATTTTACTTATCTGAGCATGTTTGACTCCAGTGAGGTATAACCTCCCTGAAAGCAGTTTGGAGAACAGCTACGAGTTTATTTGGAACATAAAGTTTGTGAAGGGGAATACCTGAAATAATGTGAATTAAGACTCAAAAGCAAAATAAGTCTTGATGGGTTGATTGGGGTCAGATTGTTACAGGGCCATAAATGCCAAACAGAGGAGGAGATTGTATTTTATCTTACAGACAATAGGAAGGCACTGGAAATTTTTTAATCAGGGAAGGGGCACTGACAGACCTGATGAACCTTAGGAAGATTATGGCAGCCAAGAAGTGAATTGACTAGAAAGGAAGGAGACTGGAAACAGACAGGGAGATCAGTTAGGAGGCTAATGTTAGTCCAAATGAGAAATGATAACTTTTAAAAAATAAGTGCCACCTATAATAAACTTTTTCTAAAAACCTTTCACAGCTTGAGATGTGTCCAAAAAAAAATTGGTACCCAAGTGACTTTTTAAAATTGTGTTATCTCCAGCACATTTCTTTCAGACAAACTTGGTCAGATCTAGGTACTTTTCTTGAATTAATTTTAACTTTAGAGACTACTTCTCTAGACTCAAATGTCCGAAAAAGAACCCATTAGCTTTTCTGTCTTGCCTACCATTCTTCTGAACTTTCTTAATTACTGTCTAGATCACAGCCATCCTTCCAACTCTAAACTTGGCATCATCCTTATCTCTTCACTCTCACTACGTACATCTATCCAATTAGTTGCCAAATCTTGTCATTTCTAAACTCTGCAACATTTATATATGTTCTTGTCGTCTCTGACGCCCTAGTTAAGGCCTTCATCACCCTTTTCCTAGACTATTAGCATTGCCTCCTAAATGCTTTCCTTGCCTCAAATCTCTCCCGATACAGCCTAATCCATCCTCCACATAGCTATTAAAAAGATTTCCTTATAATGTAAGTCTTTCCAGGTCACTTTCCTACCCTCTGTTACCACTAGGGCAGAGGTATATTGGTAAGTGATTAACAACTGGTTCTCAGGAAAAAAAATACATGCAGTCCAATTTTAAGTTTAATTTGCATTACTAATAATTTCTCCATCATTTTCATAAGTCTAGATAACCAATACAACAATAAATCACACAGTATTTGACAATTTCTAATATATAAATGAACATTTCGCAGAAAGAGCCAGCTCTGGCATCGCATTGTCTGGCATTTGTAAGTTCTTTCATGGCAATAAGTGTTTTCTTTTTATCTTTTTATCTCCAGTGCCCAGCATCATTCCTGGCACACAGTAGGCATTTAATAAATGTTTAATGATGAACCAGTTCACAACCTGGTTCCCATCTTCTTTTCTACCCACCCCTTCATGCACATTACAGTTTAGCAGAACTGGCCTTCTACTGCTCTTAAAGCATGATGCTCATTCTCCTGTCACTGTGCATTTCTTTGCTCTGATGGTCCCCAACACTTGGAATGCATGTCCTCATGTCCACTTCTTGGAAGTCTTACTTCTGCTCAAGGCTCAGCTCAGGAGCTACCTTCTACTCAAAGTCTTTCCTAATCCCTACTACTACTAGTGCCTTTTCCACACACACCTCCAACAATAAAATGCATCTAACTTGTATCAATTTAATATATTCATTTGTACATACATATAGATAGTTACATATAGATATATAAGTATGATAAAATTCCTGCTGAACTATGTTAAATCCTAAAAGATGATGCTGTTAAAATGTTATACTCACTATGCCAACAATTTTGGAAAATGCATCAGTGGTCATTGGATTGCAAAAGATCCATTTATATCACAATCCAAAAGAAGGGCAATGCCAAGGAATGCTCAAGTTACCAAACAATTGTGCTTATTTCACGCGCCACCAAGATTATGCTTAAGATTTTGCAAGCTAAGTTTTGACAATATGTGAAATGAGAATTACCAGAAGTACAGGCTGATTTTTAAAGAGGTTAAGGAACTAGAGACCAAATTGCCAACGTTCATTGGATTATGGAGTTCCAGAAAAACATCTACTTCTGCTTCATTGGTACACTAAAATCTTTGACTGGGTCACAACAACATGTGGCAAGTCCTCAAAGAGATGGAAATACCAAATCACCTTATTTGTCTCCTGAGGAAACTGTATACAGGCCAAGAAGTAACAGTTAGAACTAAATATGGAACAACAGATTCGTTCAAGATTGAGAAAGGAGTTTGACAAGGCTTCATATGATCACTTTATTTATTTAACTTATATGCAGAGTACATCATGCAAAATGTCAGGCTGGACAAATCAAAAGCCACAATTAAGGTTGCTGGGAAAAATATCAACAATCTCAGATACATAGATGATACCACTCTGATGACAGAAACGAAGAAGAATTAAGAAGTCTCTTGGTAAGGGCATGTTGATCTCTATAAAGTTTGGTTAAAGGAGGCAGACAAATAGTAATACAAAATTACATCATTTATTCCCCCAAAGCTAGCAGACTTGTACAAGGAGTTAGGAGGGCTACATCCTAACTGATGAACAAAAAGATGAGAGAGCTTAAGTACATTTTAGGACCATGCAAATTCAGGGTGGCTGTGTTACACAAATTTATGATTGCCGTACGAGAAAGGCATTTTCTTAATTGAATAAATGATAAATATAATAAAACAGGAGAAGTGACAAAGCATCAATTGAAATTATGATCCAGAATATGTATTTTCTCTATCATTGACATTCCATAACATAGTATGTGTCCAGAAAATGTTAAGATAAGAAAAAGTCCCATTACTCAAGTTAATGCCTCAAGTTAAGGGTCTCATCCTCGAGAGCCATTGTAGGCCTCATCTGGTTTGTTGACATAAAGAGAGGTGTTCTCCAAGCTCATTCAGAGAGCAAGACGAAGCTGGGTATGTTTGGAATTTATGATCTCAGGATGCTTCTTTTAAATCCTACTTCCAGCCTTATCTGGCCTCTGGAGTGGCTGACACAGAAAAAGAGCCTTTTTAAAATGAGGCAAAGCAAGGGACGGAGTCAAGATGGTGGCATAGAAGCATGAGAACTCCATGGCTCCCACCATAACCACTTCAAATACCTATAAAATATGACTATAAACAATTTTTAGAACTCCAGAACTCACAAAATGACAGAGAAACCAGGCTCCCACTGAAGGCAGCCCGGCAGGGGGATGGAAAGGGCTCATCCCAGCATGCTTGGAGCAGAGCCCAGGCCCATGTGGTTTTAGCCCCAGGGCGTCCAGGAGAAGCCACGGCCAGAGCTTTCAGGAGAGCAGATCGCTGGCAGCTGCGTGGCTGTTTCCAGAATTACCAACCCATAAGAGTCAAAGACAAAGGGAAAAGGTCAGTGGAACTTGTCTTGTAATAGCCAGGTGAAATAGTTAGCATTAACAGAGTGACTACAGAGTCCAATCAAAAATTTTAAGGAGCTTTAATAGAAATTAATTTAGCCAGCTGGTGGCTGTCCCATGCCAATCTGAAGGGAGCAGCAGGGCAATACAGAAGTCTGGGGTCTCTTATACCATTTTGGGTTGCTAACAACATAATCAATAACTAAGTTGGTATCCAAGTATAAGCTGTAACTACAACTAAATTGGCATCCAGAAACAATCTGTAACCAAAACTAACTGGTATCCAGGTATAAGCAGTTACTTTTCTATAATTACTAGTTGATATCCAGGTACAGGGATCTATTCTTTATCTTCAGGGAACCGTGAAGTAGGGACCAGGAGAACATGATGACCTCAATATTGTTAGGTACAGAAGCCGGGAGAGTGAATACGGGGTTGGGCATGGGGGTTCAGGCTTTGTCACATAGCTGCTTCTAGTGACTAATTTGGATTCTGAGTTTACTAAGTTCTGCTTTGGATATGGTTTCAGTTTGGGTACTCTGAACTCATTTCTTATTTCACAAAGTATTACTTAACTGTTTCCTGGCTAATCTTTTGAGTCCATAGCTTAACTATTTCCAGGCTACTTCAGTCTAAATTTGGGAGAGAAGGTCCGGCCCCTGACTCCAGAGCTAGACGCAGTCTGAAGTGGCAGCCCTGCAGCCACCTGGCTGCTTCAGACCTCCTGGGCTGTAGATTGTAGAGGGGCCAAGCCATCATTCAGAGGCTAAGTGCTCTTTCCTTGAGCTGCCTGGATTGGGACCACAGTCTTTGGTGGTGGTCCTAAGGTGCGTTTTCAGTGAGCCAAATCTGGAGGGGGCTGCGGAGATGGTGGTGGCCTCCTAATAGCTTGAGCAGCTGTGAAAACCCCAGCAATTTGGGACAAAGCTCCACACTCTGAAAGCAGAGTTCTACTGAGCCCAAAAGTCAAGTAACTGACTGGCAACATGAGCAGGCAAAGGAAGCAAAGAAAACTCAGCAATCCAACTTTAGATTCCTTTTTGGGGGACAAAAAGGATCAAAGCATGGAACGGGAAGAAGACAATACTGTCAGACCTCACACATCAAAAGTTTTCCCAAAAAATGTAGACTGATTACAAGCCATAGAGGAGCTTGTAAAATCCATACAAAATCCATAGAAGGATTTCGAAAACCAAATAAGAGAAGTGGAAGAAAAATTGGGGAGAGAAATGAGAATGAGGCAAGAAAATCATGATTTGAGTCAACGACCTGACTGAAGAAAATAATACCTTAAAAAATAGACTAACTCAAACGGCAAAAGAGAAGAACGCCTTAAAAGCCAAATTTGTCAGATGGAAAAAGAATCTCAAAAGCTCACTGAACAGAATAATTCCTTCAGAATTAGAGTGGAGCAAATGGAAACAAATGACTTTATGAGAAATCAGAACACTATTACACAGATCTAAACAAATGAAAAAATAGAAGGCAATGTGAAAGCATTCTCAAGGAAAATTGCCCAGATATTTTAGAACCAGAGGGAAAAATAGAACTTGAAAGAATTCACTGATCACTTCTTGAAAAAGGACTTTCAAGCATTCTTGAGGAAAAAAACCAGAACTGAATAGAAAATTTGACATTCAAATACAAGAAGCATGAGAAGGTAAACATGGAAAAGAAATCATAAGGAGCTTATCAAAGTTGAACTATTTACATGGCAACATGGGAAAAATGGTAATTGAAACGTATGAAACTTTTCTCAGTATGAAGACAGGTGAAGGGAATATAAATGTGTGTATATGTATATGTATATGTGTATGTGTATGTGTATGTGTATGTATATGTATATGTATGAGTATGTATGTGTATGTGCATGTATACATACACGTATGTATATATAGAAGGGTATATATGCATATGAATACATATGCAAGTGTGTGAATATATGTGTACATAGACAGAGGGCACAGGATCAATTGAATAGGAAGGGATGATATTTTAAAAGATGAAATTAAGAGGTGGGAGAGGAATAGAATGAGAGGAGACAGGAAGAGACAGAATGGGGTCAATCATTTCATATAGAAGAGGCAAGGGATAATTATTACAATGGAGGGGAAGAACAGGAAGGCAAAAAGGGAATGGGTCAATCTTACTCTCATTGAATTTGACTTAGGGAGGGAATGACATACACTCTAAAATGGGTATCTTTCCCTGCAGGAGAGTAGGGAGTATAGGGATGAGAAGGGGGATGATGTTCTGTAAAGGGACAGGGACAAAGTAGATAATAGAACAAGGGGTAGGCAGGATAGAAAGGAGAGAAATATCATCATTGTTACACAATGTGCCCATTGTGGAGATGTTCTGCATAACTACACATATACAGCTTGTATTGAATTACTTGTCTTCCCAGTGGGGGTGGGTGACAAAGGGGGAAGGGAAAGAATCTCAAATTTAAAGTTCTAAAATGCTATGTTAAAATACATACATACATATGTACATATATATATATATATATATATATATATATATATAATTAAAAATAAATAAATAAATAAGTGATCTGCAAAAAGTAATAAAAAAATAAAGTCATAGACTGGCAAAAAGTAAAAATTAAAACATTAAAAAATAAAATGAGGCAAAGCAATCTGTTTGATTAGTTCAAACTTTGGCCAAAATATAATATTTAATAAGTATCAGGAAAAAGAAAAAAGTACAAAAGCTGGCTTGAAGCTTAATATTAAAACCTAACTGGAGAAAATAACTCCCTAAAAAGCAAAATTGACCAAATGGAAAAGGAGGTACAAAAATTAACTGAAGAAAACAATTTGTTAAAAAAATGTGTGTGCATGGCCACTGGGGCAGCAAACATCATGGTAGTACAGTAAATAGAGTGCCATGCCTGAAGTCCTAAATTCAAATTCAGCCTCAGAGATTTACCAGCTATGTAACACTGGGCAAGTCATTTAACCCTGTTTGCTTCAGTTTCCTCATCTGGAATATGAGCTGGAGAAGGAAATGGCAAACTACTCCAGGATCTCTGCCACGAAAACTCCAAAAGAGGTCACAGAGAGCTGGATACAACTAAAAAACAATTGAACTACAACAACATGGTCACTTTGTGGATTTGTTTTGCTTGACTGTTTGTTTGCTAAAAAGGAGTTTTTCCTTTCCTTTTTTTTTTGAGGGGGGATAGAAGTTTATCAATCCTTATTCTAAAATAAAAGATGGTCTCTGTATCCTTTTTTAAAAATATACATTAAAAATAAAAATAAAATAAAATGCACTTAAGAAAACAGAAGGAAGTTCAGAAGAAAGTGCAGACAAGGACAGTTTTAAAAGTAATATATGGGATTTATTATATACTCTTTTAAAAAACAATACGAAAAGGAGATTCACAGTTTTGTATACAATTGAATACAATTCTCTTTTTGTGTTCTGTGTTTATGGAAATGCTTTCTTTTTTGTGTGTTTAAGTTTTAAAAAGTTATTTTTAAAAAAGATGTCAGGTGAGCTGAACCTTGAAGGGAGAGAAGGATTTTTTTTGGAGGGGCAATATGTTTATTTTTTTCTGTTGACAATTTTGTTTGTTTGTTTTGGATTTGTTTTTCTTTATTTTTTGGTTGACATCATTGATTTACACAAGATTTTGAGTTACAAATTTTCTCCCCATCTTTCCCCTACCCACCACCCCAAAATAGCGATCCCACTGTATACCCCATCCACCAATCTGCTCTCTTCTAAATCCTCCCCCATCACTCCCTGACTTTCTGGAAGGGCAAGATGGATCTCCCTATCCCAGAGCCTCTATATATTATTTCCCAGTTGCATGTAAATAATAATAAAAATTTTACACACATATATATATATATATATGTTTGTTTGTTTATTTATCATTTGATTTTAGAACTTTAAATTCTGTATTCTTGCCATTTCTCCTTTGTCACACATTCCCACCAGAAAGTCAGGTAATTCAATACAGGCCGTACATGTGTAGTGACACAGAACATCTCCACAACTGAACATATTGTGTAACACTGACTATGTTTCCTTCCTTGCTATCCCACCCCCCATCTTGTTCTGTTCTCTACTTTGTCCCTTTCCCTTTACTGAAGTGTGTACTTCTAACATCCCTCTCCCCCCACCCTCCCCTTCCCTCCATATTCCCTGCTCTCATCCCAATACCCCCTACTCTCCTGTAGGGCAAGATAACCACTTTAGAGTATATGTCATTCCTTCCCTAAGCCAAATTCAATGAGAGTAAGAGTGACCCATTTCCTTTTGCCTTCCTGTTCTTCTTCTCTATTGTAACAGTTATCCTTTGCCTCTTCTATATGAGATGATTAACCCCATTCTTCTCACCCTGTTTCCTCTCATTCTATTTCTCTCCCACCTCAGAATTTCACCTTTTAAAGTATCATCCCTTCCTATTCAATTCATCCTGTACCCTCTGTCTACATACACATAAATACCTGTACTCACCTATGTATTCATATGCATATATACTCTCCTATACATGCATATGTGTATATATACATACACACACGCATATACATTTATATTCCCTTCACCTACCCTCATACTGAGAAAAGTTTCACAAGTTACAATTCTCATTTTTCCATGTTAGCATGTAAATAATTCAACTGTGATAAATTCCCTATGATTTCTTCTCTATGTTTACCTTCTTATGCTTCTTGTGTGTGAATGTCAAATTTTTTGTTCAGTTCTGGTTTCTTCCTCAAGAATGCTTGGAAGTCCTCCACCTCACTGAATGACCATATTTTCCCTTGAAACATTATACTCAGTTTTGTTGGGTAGGTGATTGTTGGTTTTGATCCCAGCTCCCTTGATCTCCAGAATATCATATTCTAGGCCCTTTGGTCCCTTAATGTAGATGCCGCTAGGTCCTGGGTTATCCTATTTGTGTTTCCACATTATTCGAATTGTTTCTTCTTGGCAGCTTATAACATTTTCTCCTTGATCTGGGAACTCTGGAACCTGGCTATAACATTCCTAGGAGTTTTCTTTTGGGGATCTTTTTCAAGAGGTGATCAGCGAATTCTTTCAAGTCCTATTTTGCCCTCTGGTTCTAAAATATCTGGGCAATTTTCCTTGAGAATTTCTTGAAGGATGCTTTCTAGGTTATTTTTTTTGGTCATGGCTTTCAGTTAGTCCAATAATTTTTAAGTTGTCGCTCCTGGATCTATTTTCCAGGTCATTGTTTTTTCAAGGGAATATTTCACATTGCCTTTTATTTTTTTCATTTGTTTGGATCTGTTTAATAGTATCTTGATTTCTCATAAAGTCATTTGCTTCCATTTGCTCCATTCTAACTCTGAAGGAATTATTCTCTTCAGTGAGCTTTTGAGATTCTTTTTCCATCTGGCAAATTTGACTTTTTTAAGACGTTCTTTTCTTTTTTCCTTTTTGGGCCTCCTTTGCCATTTGAGTTAGTCTATTTTTAGGGTGTTATTTTCTTCAGTCAAGTTGTTGACTCTCTTATCATAATTTTCTTGCATCATTCTTATTTCTCTCCCCAATTTTTCCTCCACTTCTCTTATTTGGT
>JAQQSW010011531.1:0-12737 GCA_028646575.1 Pseudocheirus occidentalis
CTAGCTATTTGCCCTGGCAGGATTCAGGGGTTCAAAGTTTCTCCCCTTGCTCTATCACTACCTCCCTTTCCCCCAGGATCCAGCATCCCCTGGGTCATTTTCCACATCATCATTTTAATACATGATTCTTTGCCCTCCTTTTTTACCTTGACAGGCTCCAGTTCGAATGTTCGGGATGAAGCCTCTGCGGCAGGGGTGGGGCTGGGCAGGGCACGGCTCGCAGGGGTGACCCCAGGCACGACCCACACTGGCACAACACATCGTCTTGGTGCAGACGAGGCCACTCAGCTGGCCCTGGCACACCTGGTTGTTGACTTGGGTGAAGCAAGGTCCGGTGCGGTAATCTGCCAGGAGGGGCAGGTGTTCAGTGAGCAAGACCAGGGCAGAGCTCCAGTCCTACACCCGAGGTCCTGCTCCTCCCTGCAAATTCTAGCCGCATCCTCAGCAGCTCTGGTCCCACCCCCTCCCTCTTGGTGCCATCCTCCCAAATTTTCTTGAATTACTTGGCCTTCTCTCCCTCCCTCCATTCCATGAGCCCTCCTGCTCCGATCCAAACCCTATCCCCTACTCATATTTATAGATCAAAAACTTGGGGAAATTCTAAGCAGTCATTTCAATGTGGCATCTAAGTGGTGCCATGAATAGAGCTTTAGGCTTGGAATCAGGAAGAGATGAGTTCAAATCTGACCTCAGACACTTCTTATCTCTATGATCTAGGCAAATCACTCATAACTGCCATCTGCTTCAGTTTCCTCAACTGTGAAATGGGAATAATCATAAAACACCTACTTTCTAAGGTTGTCATTAGGATCAAATGAGAGAATATTTATAAAAGCAATTAGCACAATGCCTAGCACATAGTAGGGACTTGTTTAAATATTGAAGGGGAACTTTAATAGCTACTTATGGTTTATGAAATACTTTACAAAAGCTAGAATTATTACCCCCATTTTACAGATCACAGGATGATAGCTTGTGAGCAGGAAGGGACTTCAAAGGCCATCTAGGCCAGGGGTTGTTCACCTGGGACCCTGGGGTCTGTGTATAGATTTCACAGGGTCTGTTAACTTGGATGGGGGGGGGGAATTACATCTTTACTTTCACTAAATGCTGAAATTTAGCATTTTCTAAAATTATGAATTTTTGAAAAGACCACATTGTTCTGAGTAGTCCATATATGCTTTTATCCAGCTGTCAAAGTGATTCATAACACAAAAGGTTAATAATCCCTAAAAAGCCCAGTTTCTTGATTTTATTATTGAGAAAACTGAGGCTGGATGGTCTTTGAGGTCTTGTCCAACTTACACCAGTTAGAGGTTAAGGCACTTGCTGAAAGTCACACAGATGGTAAGTGAAGGAGCCAGGATTTCAACCCACATCTTTCAACTCCATGTCAATCATTCTTTTCTATTAAATCATGCTACCTCCCTTAGATGAGCATCTCAGCACCTCAGATGAAGTGCATTGGCCCAGGTCACCCAGGTTATAAAGCATCAGACCCAGGCATCCTAACTCCTGAACCAGAACTCTTTGCATTACAGCCCAGGCCCTCTGGATCTCTGGCCGTCCCAAGACCTACTGTGCGCCCAGTCCTACAAGAGACAGTATGAAAGGATGGAGAAGAAGGAATGGAATCCATTATTAGCTCAAGCAGGGTTATGGTCCAAGGACCCTGAGCCAGAACCAGAGGACAATTCATTTCTCTGGCCTTAGTCGCCTCAACTGTAAAATTGGGAGATTGGACTAGATGGTCTCCAAAACCCCTTCTAGGTCCAAGTCTGTGATCTGATCACCCCGTGACAGGGACCAACTTCTCCCCTTGGTCGGTCAGGGCCAGGTACAGCAGCACTCCCTCAGAATCACAATCCTGGGGACAGAGATGGCTCTTCCCAAGAGGACATAGCTCCTTGTCACCCCTTTGGAAAAGGGATGGTCTGCAGCTATCTCATGTCCCAAAAAGAATCCAGGACATTTGGAAGAGGGGCCAGTTTGGGGGCAGAGATGCAGCTTCAGAGTCATGTCCAACTCTTTACATCCATATCCACTTAGTTGCTAAATCATGTCATTTCTACCGTCTCATAAACCCAACTCCTCTCTACTTGGCCAACCTCATTCAGACCCTCATCAGCCTTCATCTGGATTATCCCACTAACGTTCAAATTGGCTTCCCTGCCTCAAGTCTCCTCCCCTCAAATCCAGGCTCCATCCAGCTGCCGAAGTGATTTTGCTAAAACACTGATATGACTATGTTACTTCCCAGCTCAGTAAGATAGATTCTGTCTGCCCTTCTGAGCCTGCCTCCGACCTACCTACCAGCTTTCGATCTAGCTACCTCTCCAGCTTTCTTATACATTATCCTCATTCCTGCACTCTATGATCCAATCAGACTTTCCCTCTTGTTTCTCATAAACATGACATCGCATTTTGTATTCTCATATCTGAAACATACTCCTTCCTCCTCTTTGAATCTCTACTTACCTTCAAGGCTCTGCTCTAACAATAAATCCTGTATGAAACCTTTCCATGTAGGCAGCTATGTGGGGTAATGGATAGAGCACAAGATTGGGGGTCAAGAAGACCTGAGTTCAAATTTGGCTTCACATACTTCCTAATTGTGTGAACTTAGGCAAGTCACCTAACCTCGGTTTCCTCAACTGGGGATAATAATAGCACCTACCTCTCCAGTGGAAACACAAACTCAAGTATGTGGTACAATAGGGAATCAGGAAGACTCATCTTACCAAGTTCAAATCTGACCTCAGATACTTCCTAGCTGTGTGACCCTGGGCAAGTCACTTAACCCTGTTTACCTCAGTTTCCTTATCTGTAAAATGAGCCAGAGAAGGAAATGGTGAACCACTCCAGTATCTCTGCCAAGAAATGGGGTCACAAGGAGTTGGATATGACTGAAAATCTACTGAACAACAAGCTTCCAACGTTGCTATGAAGATCAGATGAAATGGCAATGTTTGGGAAGTGCTTAGCACATAGTAGGTGCTATATAAATGCTAGCTACTGTTACTAGTATAATTTTTACCCCCAGAAACTATTCTCCTTCCCAGTGATCACCATGTATCTATTTTATATGTAACTATTTATGTCCCTATTGTTTCCTCTGATAGAGGCAGCTGGGTGGTGCAGGGGAGAGAGTCATAGAGAAAGGAAGACCCGAGTTCGAGTTTGTCCTCAGACACCAGTTCTGTGACCCTAAGTAAGTGATTTATCCTTTGTCTGCACCTGTTTCCTCAACTGTAAAGTGGGGAGGAAAACAGGATTTACCTAGACCTTGTGAAAGGAGATCTGTAATGAGCTCAGCGCACAGTGGGCACTTAATAATCCTTGTTTCTTTCTTTCTTTGATAGAGATGTAAGCTCCTCAAGGTCCTCTAGTCCAGGGGGTAAAACCGAAATAGAAATGAATGGGGACCCCTGGGGGCTACATATTTACTCAGCTTTGAGATACAATATTATTTATGTTTTATTGTATTTTATTTACTTTGTTAAATATTTCTTAATTATATTTTAACCTAGTTAAGACCCATGGACTGTATGTTTGACACTTTCATTTTACAGAGGGGGAAAATGTGGTCCAGAAAGGAGACTTGACTGAACCAAGGTCACACAGCCGATAAAGGTCAGGGGTAGGGTTTGGACTCCTGTCCTCTAACTCTGAAGCCATCGTTCCTTCCGTTGCACCAAGGTGCTCTTGGGAACAGTTTTCTTAATACCTTTGGACTTATCACAGATAAGCAGCTGTTCTTTTCATGGGCCAAGGAATTCTGTTTTAGGTGTTTCCATCTTATGCTAAGTGGTGCAACGGACAGAGGACAAGATCTGAGTTCAAATCCATCCTCAAACCCTGGGGCAAGCCACTTCATTTCTGTCTGCCTCAGTTTCATCATCTGTAAAATGGGAAAAATATAATAACAACTACAGTTTGAAGTGTTGTTGGTATGATCAAATGAGATTATATTTATGAAATGCTTTGCAAGCCTTAAAGCTCTCTATACATGCTAGATACTATTATTATCTGAGCTCTGCAAAAGGTTTAAATAGTGATATTTACTAAGATCACTCTATTTTTTGTGTGTGCCATCAGGGATAAGTGACTTGCCCAGGGTCACACAGTTAGTGTCTGAGGCTGGATTTGAACTCAGGTCCTCCTGACTCCAGGGTCAGTGTTCTATCCATTGCACCACCTACCTAGTTGGCACAAAGTACTATCATTCTAAAAACATTTTTATCTACCACTGCTATAACACAAGAGGATGATTAAATGTTAAGTACAGTCTAATCTTGGTAGCCAGGCAGCAAAGTGCTGGATAAAGTGCCAGTCAGGAAAACTCATCTTTCTGAGCTCAAATTTAGCCTTACTAGCTAAGTAAGTCCTTAGTTTACTTAGCTAGTCATATTTATGAGAAACAAGATGGCAAGTCTGATTGGATCACAGAGTGCAGGAATGAGCATAATGTATAAGAAAGCTGGAAAGGTAGTTAGATTGAAAGCTAGTAGGTAGGTTGGAGGCAGGCTGAGAAGGGCAGACAGAATCTATCTTATTGAGCAGGGAAGTAACATAGTCACACCAGTGCTTTAGCAAAATTGCTTTGGCAGCTGGATGGAGCATGGATTTGAGGGGAGGAGACTTGAGGCAGGGAAGCCAGGACACTTACTAGCTGTGTGACCCTGGGCAAGTCACTTAACCCTGTTTGTCTCAGTTTGCTCATTTGTTAAATGAATTGTAGAAGGAATTGGCAAACCACTCCAGAATCTTTGCTGAGAAAACCCCAAAATGAGATCACAAACAATCAGACATGACAGGAAAAAAATGACTAAATACATAGTCTAATATGACATTCACTTAAATGGTTAGCATTAGATATAAGACAGTATGTTTAAGAAGGATTATTCTGTTTGAGTGTAAGTACCAACTACTATTATCCATCAAAGACCTCCTTATATGCCTTCCAGTGGCATGGTAGCGTCCCTTGGCTCAGGAAAGCTACACCCCCAGAGAATACTATGTGGACCATTGAATGTACCAGCATTCACTTGACTCGATGGTCAGTTCTGCTGAACTCTAAGCATTTCACAGTTTAGTAAACAGCCCCAGTGATGGTTAGTGACTAACCCAGGGTCATACAATTGACAAGTTCTAAGGCATTATTCAAATGTA
Source organism: Pseudocheirus occidentalis (assembly GCA_028646575.1). Taxonomy (NCBI): domain Eukaryota; kingdom Metazoa; phylum Chordata; class Mammalia; order Diprotodontia; family Pseudocheiridae; genus Pseudocheirus; species Pseudocheirus occidentalis. The sequence goes on from JAQQSW010011531.1 coordinate 5,173, forward strand.
TGTCTTTCTGACTCCATGCCATGCTATTCCATCCAGCCTCCAGAAGTCTCATGTCCTGATTCCCTGTGTAGCGATCCCCAGTTTCCTCCAAAGCCTTCTATAAGGCTGGTCCTGATTCCCCCAACTGTTAGTGCCTCCCTCCTCAAATTACTTGGGATTTATTCCATGGAGGCTTACTTTGTATAAACTTGTATGTATTATAGACTATAAACTCCTTGGAGACTAGGTCTCTTGTGCTTGCATTGCTGTGTCCCCGGCACCAAATGACAGGAAGGATGAGAGAGCAGACAGGGAGCTGGCCTTGGAGTCTGATACACACCGGTGAATCACTTAATGTCCCTGTGCTCAAACAACTCTATGACTGTAGAGTGTAGAGGTTTGCTTTGGAAGAAGGAGTTTCCTTTTGGGAAAACATCTTCTACATCAAGGATATCACAAGTCCAGTCATGCTGTGGCCTGGTATCGAGTTTGCTACCATTCTTGTTCAGTCATTTTCAGTCAGGCCTGACTCTTTAGGACCCCATTTGGGGTTTTCTTGATAGAGATACTGGAGAGGTTTGCCATGTCCTCTTCCAGCTCATTTTACAGATGAAGAAACTGAGGCAGAGTAAAATGACCTGAGCAGGGTCACACAGCTAGTAAGTGTCTGAAGCCAGATTTGAACTCAGGAAGATGAGTCTTCCTGATTCCAGGCCTAGTGCTCTATCTACTATACCACTCAGCTACCACCTACCTTGGATTCCCCTAAAATCTCCACATCTTTTTCAGGCAAACTGCCATCTAAAAACACCTCTTCCATCTTGTACTTGTGAAGTCTAGTTTTTGAAGCCAAGAGAAAGACTTTACACACATCCCTAGTAAATTCATTTTATTAGGGGCTCAGCATGTCCTTGGTCAAAGGAAAAGGAACTAAGGACAGCGGTTAACAAGCTCACTGGAGCCAGAGCCAAATTCACAATGGCAGATGTTGAAAAGGACAAGAGAATTTTTTGTTCAGAAGCCACACAATTGTAAAGAGAGGCAAGCACAGGAGTGAAACTCATCGGAGTGGACTCTTTGCATAAAAACTGGTCTGGCTCCAGGATTCTTGGCACAGATGCCAACAAAAGCAAAGGCATCGTCTGGGGCGAGGATATGCTGACGGAATACTTGGAAAACCCCAAGAAGTCTATCCCTGGAACAGAAATGATCCTCACTGGTATTCATAAGAAAGGAGAAAGGGCAGACTTGATAAGCATATCTCAGAAAAACTACCAATGAGTAATGGCCGTTTGCTGCCTCTCTTACAAAAAGATGCTGCATGACGAGATTTCCTTTTTCTTTTCTTTAAACATATGCCATAACCCTCCTCTCTTTAAATTGTTTTTATCAACCAGAGAACTTTGATCATGAATGGTTGCTTTAAAATTGCACTCAGCAGCTGTAATTTAAGGAATTATGTAGATTAGGTAGGTTTGTGTTTAAATGAACATAATTATATTTTCTCCATTGTGGTTTTAAGTCTAGCCACAGAAAGGCAGGATAACAATGAATAGAGATAGTTGGCCTCAGAGACAGGAAGACCAGGCCTTAAATACTATCTCACACACGTGTACATGCATGTATACACACATGCATGTATATGTTAACATACATCTATTTATATACATAGATGCAAGTGTATACTGGCTATGTGACCCTGGACAAATCACAACCTTTCAGTGGCTCCAGGCAACTAACACTAATAAGTGTACAGAAAATCCCAACCAGGACCAGTAAAGGGAATTAGCATCAACTTCTCTTTCTTACCCCATATTTAATTTGTGGCCAAGACCTGAAGATTCTACTTTTGTAGCATCTTTTGCATGTGTTCCCTTTTGTCCTCTGGCACCACCAGGTTCTCATTACCTCATACCTCGACTACTGCAATAGCCTGCTGGTTGACCTCCTTGCCTCAAGTCTTTCCACACTACATTGTAATCTCCACTCAGCCACTAAAATGATCTCCCTAAGCTTAGGTCTGACCATATCTTTGTCCTGCTCAATAAATTCCAATAGCCCCCTTTTTCCAGGATCAAAAGCAAAATTCTCTGTTTGGCTTTTAAAGTCCATTGTAAACTGGTTTCATTCTGGTCATCTCATACCTTCCTTTCCTCCACATTCTCTACAATCTAATGACACTGGTTTCCTTGCTGTTCCTTTGAAAAGACTCCATCTGTCACCTTCATGCATTTTCACAGGCTGTCCTTCATGCCTGGAATTCTCTTCCTCCTCACTTCTATCCCTTGGCTTCTCTAGTTTCCTTCAAATCAACTAAAATTCAACTTTCTGTGAGAAGCCTTTCATGGTCCTACTTAAAAGGTACCCATTGGTATTTTTCCTCTACAGTAATCTCCAATTTGTTTTCTCTCTCTGTCTCTGTCTCTGTCTCTCTCCCTCTCTCTTTAATTATAGCTAGCTAGCTACATCCATATATATGGACATAGATAGATCTCTATCTTTTCTGATTGTACGTAATCATTTACATGTTGTCTCTACTTATCAGACTATGAGCTCCTTGAGGATAGGAATAATTTTGGCCTTTCTTTGTATCCACAATACTTAGGACAGTCTGGTGCACAGTAAGTGTTTAATAAGTGCTTGCTGGCTTGATTGCTTTCCTCACCTGGAACATCTCCATACCAATGAAATCACACAGGTCTTGTTCTTATCCTGATTACTAATTCATTTAGAGTGAGAAGATGTAAAGATGTATCATCATGAGTTTATAATGTTGTGATCATAAGGTTTAATTCAATAATGAAATACTCTTTAAGATGTCAAGCATAGATTTCCTCTTGTTACATTCGCTATCAAATTCTAGCCCATGAAGATTATTTTGGATCCTAACTTTGTGAATCAGGGTGCTCACCCCCTCTCCTATCTTTGTTCCATCTGCATGTCTGATAAGCATGCCTTATTTTCCTTTATCTACATCAGTGATAAAGGAAAAGTTAAATGGTCTAGGGTCGTGCCTAGACTGTGGGTCCTCCAGTGGAGGTCTCTGTCCAAGCAGATGCTGAGTCATTTACTGCTCTTCTTTGAGTCTGGCCACCCAACCAGCAATAAAATTATCTCATGGTCTAGACCATTGTCTAGACCACATGGCTCCATTTTTTCCACAAGAATAACATGAAGTCTTTACTCTAATCTAAGGTCTACGGCATTTTCTCCTTCCTCTACCATCTATAAAGCCCTGAAGAAGCCATGTGGAAGCAATGCTACTGTGACAACAAATTGTCAAGTGATGAAATGAGTCAGTCTTCAGACTGTGTCATGATGGGCATAGATAATCAAGCACCTTGAGGGGACTAAGACAGGGAAATCTCCATTACTTAAAAAAACCCTAAGCACTCAGTATCCTTGGATCTTGAGACCAGGAAAATGGTTATTATAATTTGCAAAATCCATAAAGTCACACACTCAATCTTTCTGCCACCTTTTCAATATTCTTAACATAGATGGCAAAAAGATGCCTCCAATATCTTTCCACCTTACCCATGAGCAACAGGGAGTGAGTGTGGGTGCATGAGGATGTGTGGGTAAAGGAGTCTGGACTCAGGAAGAGAGAAAACGAGTGGAGGAACGACCAACTAAAATCACAGGGACAATTCCATTCTTTGTAAATGATGGTGTACCATACCACGTCTCTCCCATCGCTAAAGAACATTACCCTATAAGATGTCTCTTAGTGCTCCCCAGAGCATGTTTCTCAGAGGCCAATGTTACTTCCTGCAGAGCATCTCTTGGGAGTAGATACTCCCTGTAGGATCTTAACGATGCTCCCCATGCTGTAGCTCTTGGAGCCAGATGGTGTTTTTAATGGAATACCTCCTGAATTGGAAGGTGGGCATCTCCCAGAGCTGCACAGTAATTCCCACAGGACATCTTTTGGAGCTAAAGGTATTCCTTCCAGTGAGGACATTGCTGACAATTAGAATACACTGCCTGTAAGATGTCTCCTAAATCTTAATGGTGGTCTCAGACAGTAGCTCTTAGGGCCAGATGGTACTCCCAATAAAGCCTTTCTAAGAGGTGGAAGGTGCTCCTCACAAAAGATCTCCCAGATCTCAACAGTACTCCCTAGGCATTAGTTTTTAAAGCTAAAGGGCATTTCCAAGGGATGTAAGGCATTTTCTTTAGGACATCTCCCTTAATTAGATAATGCTGCTGGAGTCTCAGGACTTCCCTGACTCAAGTGGTTCCCTACTACATTGTATTCTCCACTCAGCCACCAAAATGATCTCCCTAAGCTTAGGTCTGGCCATATCTCTCTCCTGCTCAATAAATTCTAATAGACCCCTTTTTCCAGGATGCAAAACTCTCTGTTTGGTTTTTTAAAGCCCTTCATAAACGGGCTTCACTTTGGTCATCTCCTGGAACCTCAGGACAGCTCTGAAAGTTGGAAGGTGCTCCCCACAGTACAGCTCCCAAGGCTTCATGGTGTTTCATGCACAACATCTTTTGGAACCAGATTTTGTTCCCAACAGGACATCTCCAAGATTAGGATATATTCCTTGCAGATTATTTCCCAGACCTTAATGGTTCTCCCCATGTACTATTTCATGGAACTAGATGGTGTTTCTAATAGGGTACTTCCAAGAGCTCAATGTACTCCCTACAGAGTATCTTTTGAAGCCAGAAGTATTCCCTCAAATTCATCACTAAAAGTCAGAAGAAACTCTCTGCAGGATGTCTCGCAGAGATGGAAGGAGTTTCCCAACAGCTGTTTGCTACAGAGCCTACAGAACTGCTTCGAGGGGTATTTCCCATGCTGGCCTAAAACTGCTAAGCTCACTATAGGCTGAGTCTTTTCTTAAAAGATCTCAGGAGACCAAAGTCAGGCCTGGAATTTTCAAATCCACTAGGAAAATGATATGATCATAAGATTTAAAGCTGGAAGAGACTTCAGAAGACATCTAGTCCAACCCCTTCCTTTAACAAATGAGGAAACTGAGCCTCCAAGAGGGGAAAATTCTTGCCCAAGATCACACAGATAATAAGTGGCATAGCTGGGACCAGAATCCAAGTCCTCTTAGGATGAAGCCTACACCACCTGCTGATAAAAATCCCTGAAATGTTGAGACCAACCTGCCCTTTTAAGTACCTTTTGGTTCAGTGTGGGCCTGGTCCAGGATCTGGGGAGGTTGGGAGGCAGTGGGATAGAGTATTCCTCCAGCCCTACCCCCACCATGACCTTTCTCACAAACTCAAGCATGTCTAGTGAACCCCCTCCCCCACTCCTTGCTCTGATCAGTGCCCACTCTGTGTCTTGGTGGAGAACAGCTGGCTGCACAGCTGGAGAGTCTGTCTGATTTCTGCCCCCAAGCTCAATTCAAGCCCATCCACCAGTGCTTTGGGAAACCTCCTGTTTGAAGACATTTTATGCATACAAGATGTCGGCAAAGGCTGCACAAACAAGCAAAGGCCCCTTTGTGTCTCCAGCTCACATCCCCCTCCCCATTCCCTTTTCCAGAAGTGATTTCCTTTCTGATCCTGTTTGCCAGATGGTCTTAATAAAGCAGCTTGACCTCAAGAGTAAAAGGGCAAGGACAATCTCAGTTCAAGTCCCAGCTCTGACACTTACTAACTGCATGACGCTGAAAAAGTCACAGATCTCTGAGTCTCAGTTTACAAATCTGTAAAGTAGGGATAATGACTTTTGTACTGCCTATCTCACAGAGCTGTTGTCAGGAATGGACAAGGTAAACCTGGAAACACTAGAAATGTCAACTTGCTATTGCTATAATTATCACTCAAGAAATCAACATATTGATACACACATACATGTACATATGTACACACAGGTGGCTATATGTGCACACACATATACACACACATATATACATGCATGTACACACATATTTATACACACACACGGGATATACCAAATGGATGAAAAATTGCTGATGAGAGGAGGGACACTTCTGATTGCCAAAGTGATGTACCCAGAGCTTTATAGAAGAGGAACCAAGATTAAATTCAGGAAATTATACCATGTTCTTTAACAATCTCAAGTTGGTGCTGGTCACCAAGTCTATCATTTTAGCTTTTAAATGAGACAAGGAGAGATAGTAAAGTGTTGTGTAAAGACCACAGGACCGAGAGACAGGAAAGATCTGAGTGCAGATTCTGCTGCTAATACTTGTGAGCTCTTTGACTCCAGACAAGATACTTTCTCTCTCTCTCTTTCTAATCCTCAGTTTCCATGTGAAAAAAAGAGGCTAATCACACGTGTAGTGCCTTGGATGTTGTGAGGGTCATTTGAGATAGACAGGGACAGGGAACGTGCTTTCATTGGTAATCATAACAGTAACAGTAACAAACAACAGCAATCATAGCTACTATTTAGATATAGTATCTATTATATTCCAGGCACCGTGCTAAGAACTGTCTGAGTATCGACCCTCACAACCACCCTGAGAGTTGAGAGTAGGTGCTGTTATTATGGCTGTTTTACAGTTGAGGAAACTGAGGCAAATAAAGACTGAGCTTGAACTGAGGTCTTCCTGGACCCAAGGCTGGCTCTCTGCCCACTGCACCACACTATCTTTAGACCATTTTGTACCATTTTTGACAACAGTGATGGTGTTATTATCCCCTTAGTGCTGCTTATGGTTGTAACCCATGGAACCCTCAGATCACAGCACAATCGGACCGTCCAGAGAGCCAGAAGAGAGGCTTCCATGCATTGGATAGATCTTCTAGGGAGTATTAAGGAGAGAAAGGGCCAAGAATTTCCCAGGATGAGAAGGCATGGCTAGAGTGTAGGAAATGCCACCACCATTCTGGTCACAGATTCATTAAAACATTACCAGGCAGCCAGGTGGCACAGTGGATACTACACTGTCTCTGGGGTCAGGAGGACCTGAGTTCAAATCTAGCCTCAGATACTTGACACTTACTAGCTGTATGACCCTGGAGAAGTCAATTAACCTTGATTGCCTCTCTCAAAAAAAATTGTTTATAGGGAAAAAAAAGTCACAGAATCTTCTATTTAGATTTGCAAGGGAGCTCAGATGCCACAAAGTCCAGTTCTTTACAGATGAGGAAAGTGAAGTTCTGAGAAATTTAAATGGACTTGCGCAAGGTCATGCAGGTAGTGAGCATTAGGAATAGGATTTGAATCTAAGCCCTCTGACTTCAGATCTGGGGTGCTTTGCTCTGAACTATGCTGCAGCCCTTGGAAAGGTCAAGGACCCTAGGAGGCTCAGAACGGTAAGGGGACTGCTGGGCTACACCCAAGGGGCCTGGAGAGCCTGGCCTGGGCTGGCCAGCCTTTGGCAGGTCATTCTCCCAACAGTAGAGGACCAAGCCTCTCAGAGGATGGCAAAATCCAGCATGCCAGCCCCAGTGCATTTTCCCAGGGGCTCTGGAGGGCGTTCCAGAGGAGAAAGAGGACCTATAAGGGAAGGAAAGGAAGGAGGAGAAGAAGAAGAGAGGCAGAAAAGCAGGAGGAAACAGAAAAGGATGAAGAACAGAAACGGGGAGGGGAAGAGGAGCACTGCACGGGATGACACAGGTCTTCTCACTCGCACTTAATCTCC
>JAQQSW010011532.1:0-12736 GCA_028646575.1 Pseudocheirus occidentalis
TTCCATTTGCTCCACTCTAATTCTGAAGGAATTATTCTCTTTAGAAAGCTTTTGAGATTGTTTTTCCATCTGGCAAATTTGACTTTTTAAGGCATTCCTCTCCTCATTGGCTTTTTGGGTCTCTTTTGCCATTTGAGTTAATCTATTTTTTTAAGGTGTTATTTTCTCCAGTCAGGTTGTTGACTCTTTTTTCATGATTTCCTTGCATTGTTCTCATTTCTCTCCCCAATTTTTCCTCCACTTCTCTCATTTGGTTTTCAAAATCCTTCTTAAGCTCCTCTATGGCTTGTAACCAGTCTATATTTTTCTTGGAAGCTTTTAGTGTGGGAGTTCTGACTGTGTTGTCTTCCTCCTATTCCATGCTTTGATCCTTTTTGTCCCCAAAAAAGGAATCTAAAGTTGGATTACTGGGCTTGCTTTGCTTCCTTTGTCTGCCCATGTTGCCAGTCAATTACTTGACTTTTAGGCTCAGTAGAACTCTGCTTCCAGAGGGGAGAGCTTTGTCCCAAATTGCTAGGGTTTTCGCAGCTGCTGGGGCTATTAGGAGGCCGCCATCTCTGCCGCCCCTACCAGCTCATTGATCACACACCCCATGACCACCATCCAAGACCATGATCCCAATCCAGGCTGGTCAAGGGAAGAGCACTTAGCCTCTGAGTGATTGTTTGGCCTCCCTGCAATCTGCAGGGCCATGAGCTCTGAAGCAGCCATGTTGTGGTGGCTGCAGGGCCATCACTGCTGCTTCCTGGCCTGGATGCAGACAGCTGGACTGTCTCCCCCAAATTTAGCTGAGTTCCACTGACCTTTCACTTAGTCCTTGTTTCTTATGAGTTGATAATTCTGGAAACTACCACAGCTGCCAGTGATCTGCTCTCCTGAAAGCTCCAGACATGGCTTGTTCTGGCCACCTTAGGGCTCCATCTGTGTGTTAATGTGGTGCTGGTCTGGGCTCCCAGCACACTGTGATGAACCCCTTCCTGTCAGCCTGCTGGGCTGCCTTCAGTGGGAGCTTTGTTACTCTGTAATTTTGTGGGTTCTGGAGCTCCAAAATTTGTTTAGAGTCATATTTTATACGTACTTCAGGTGGTTATTGGGGGAGCCACAGAGTTCTCCTGCTTCTAAGCCGCCATCTTGATTCTGCCCCTCTCATAAGTTTTAGTATGCCATCTCATTGTCAAAATTTTCTTTGATGAACTTTTCTATTGTTTGTACAATTTGTTCCTTGTCCCCACAATTATTTATAATTATTTCATTTAGTGTCTTATTATTTTTAAACCCATTCTTTAAGGGACTTTTATTGAATATAATTTTGTTGCATTATAATTAGTCAGTAATGTGTTTAGTATTTCTGCTGTTCTTTCTTTCTTTTTTTTTTTGGCAAGGTCTTTATGCACCAACATACGGCCAGTTTTTGTAAAGGTTTCGTGGATAGCAGAAAACTGTGTAAATTCTTTTCTATGTTAGTAATAGCCAGAGATAAGATTTTTCTAAAGTTCTATTCAGATTTCTTTTTTATCTTTCTATTAGATTTGTCTAGGTTTGAAAATGGTACATTAAATTTCCCCACTATGATGGTTTTGCTCTCTCTTTTTCCATGCAATTAAATTAACTTTTCCTTTAAGTATTTAGATGCTATGCTATTGTGTGAATGTAAGTATTGATATCAATTCTTATATCAATACTTATACAATATCAATACTCTGTGGTGATTTTATGAGTAATATATTTTCCCCAACTATGTTTTTTATCTTGTCTATATTTATTATAACCTTATCTGAAATCATGATTCCTACCTTTGCTTTTCTGAGTTTATCTAAAGCAAGGGTGGGGAACCTGAGGCCTCAAGGCCACATGTGGCCCTGCTTTTAAAGGATTTGTTCTGTGAAGTTTGGATTCTGTCAAAGGACCATACAAGAGGACCTAGAGGACTACATGTGGCCACAAGGCCACCAGTTCTCCACCCCTGAAACATAATAGATTTTACTTCAGCCTCTCCAAATGAATCTTTGTGTTTCTTGTAAATAACATTTCATCACATTCTACTTTCTATGTTATCCTCTTTTATTTCATGGGTAAATTTATCCCGTTCACATTCACAGTTATTAATTGTGCATTTCCCTCTATCTAGTCTTCTTGTACTTCTCCCTCTCTTAGTTCCTACCTCCTACTGCCTACCTCCCTCTTTACAAATAAAAAGGTGGCAGGACAGAGGAAGTTCATCTAGTCTTGTGATCTTGTAAATGAAACAACTTTGTTTCCTCTCTGCTTGAGCCCCCCTTTTGCCCTTATCCTACCCTTCCTACTGTCAGGCTCTTATTCTTTCTTGTTTTCTTTCTAATCCCCCCTCTATGTTCTTTCTTCCAACAATTGAGTTTGTTTTGCTTTTTACTATTTCCTTATTATTTTTCTCTCCCTCATATACCCCTTTATTCTACTCCCTTGTCTTTCTCCATTACTGTTTCCCTTTTGAGTTTAATATATTTCTATACTAGAAACTCTTCGTGCATATATGTAAGAGAGAGAGTGTGCTCATGTATGTGTGTGTGTACGTGTATAATTGCATTTAATCTTCTTTTCTCAGATTCAGATGAAAGTGGTTCATAAGATACCTCTCTCCTCCACCCTTCCACCAGGATTCTGTATCCTTCATCCTATGTACCTCTGTTATGCAATAATGATTTCCCTCTGCTTATTTCTTCTGCTAGTATGCCCCCATTCCTCCCATTTTTTTTTCATGTAAGACCATTAAAATGGAACAAAAGCACTCTTTGTCATTTTAACTTTTCTCTATGTCCCTTACATATATTATGGGTTTGAGAAGATATTTGTTTCTTATCTTTCTACTAATATCTAACAATTCATCCCCACAAATTCCCTTTCAAATAAACAAGTGTGTATATCTTTCTATTTTTGTCTTGGTACTTGCACATTTTTTTCAAAATGTTTCCTGACATCTGGCCTTTTCATCAGAAATGCTTGGAAATCCTCTATTCCATCAAAGGCCCAATTCTTCTGTAAGATTGAGCTTAGATGGGGCGGCTAGGTGGTGCAGTGAATAGAGCACCGGCCCTGGAGTCAGGAGTACCTGAGTTCAAATCCGGCCTCAGACACTTAACACACACACACACAAAAACTAGCCGTGTGACCTCGGGCAAGTCACTTAACCCCAACTACCCTCCAAAAAGCAAAAAAAAAAAAAAGATTGAGCTTAGTTTTGATGGCTAGGTGATTCTTGGTTGAATACTTTTATCTCTTAGCTTTTCAAATATCATATTCCAAGCTCTCTTTTTCTTTACAGTAACAATTCTTATGTTATCATTATTGTGGCTTCTTGGAACTCCAACTACTTATTTTTGGTTATTTGTTGTATCTTTTCTTTGACCTGAAAGTTCTGGATTTTGACTATATAAAGCTATTTTTTCATTGTGGAGTTTATTTAAGGAGAAGACCAATGGATTCTTTTCATTTTCACTTTGTCTTCTGGTTCTAATACTTCTGAGTAATTTTGCTTTATAATTTTTTGAAAAATGAGATCTAGACTTTTTCCCTTCTGGACTGTGGTTTTTATAGACTCTAATAAGTCTTAAATTGCCAGGGTCAATTATTGTTCATCTCATTCACCTCAATATCTAGTTTGGAGTGTCTACACTTGAATAAAGTTCCATAACTGAATGGTCCTATATGGTTTAGTATAGTGGCCCATAATAGGCCAGTCCTTGAAGGGGCTGAGTCTGCTCTGTGTTAGGTTCTGCCTATGATCTCTCTCTTGTCAAAGGACTCTAGGATCTCTCCCTGCTGTAGGCTTTACCTGATATCCTTCCCCCTTGATGCTGCCTTCAAAGGTTACTCCCTTACTGAATTCTTACTCTTGGTGTTATGGATCACTTGGGCTAGATTTTGCTTAGTGTTTTTCCTTGCAGCTGGGTCACTAGTATCTTGTTGGATCTGCTGGGATGAGATTTCTGTAGCACTCTAGTCATTCATCTATGGATTCCTGGGTTGGGTGGAGGAGTCTAGAGTTGATTCTCCCTATGTCTTTCTACAGTGCTGTATCTATAAACTTCAATGGAATGCTTTCAAAAGCTCTGGAACTCTTTGCATCCTAGGATGCTACCATCTGCTTATAATCTCCTCTAAAATCTATTTTTCTTTTACCACTCTCTACTTCCTTTGCTGCAAAGCTAACTTTGTGTTTTATGTTGGTAGCAAGTCTTTGATAATGCTATAGATTTGATTCAGTCTAAATTTAACAAAGATCTGTGAGGTATCTTGTACTGCAAGATGAGGATATGGAATATAAATGGTACTGGGAAATACATCCATGCCAGCTGCTCTGTCTGATAATAACTATCTTATGATACCCAGAATTCAGTTGTTTTGATGGTGAACCAAGTCTTATGTTTATGTTACATTCTAAGGTCATGATCAAAAGATTAAAGAGTGATGCTTGACTCAGTCTTGAACTCTTTGGCTGACACTAGTAAGTGCTGAACGTTCAGGGAGGAGTTTCACAACATCCTCAAAAAGCAGCTGTGTTGTCTTTGTCCTAAGTAACTTGTAGGTCACTTTGAGACCTTCATGGAATTGTCTTATGTCTTGCAGGTCATTTCTTGCCCTTCAGTTTTTGACTCCAACAAACCATATCAGGAAGTACCACTTGAGTACGTTGCTTGACTAAATGGCATAACAAGTTTTGTTATTACACAGTTGATCATTTATCCAATCTAAGTGTCCATATCACCTAGAGTTGACTGTGAGCTTCCACTGTTTCCATCAGTGCCCTAATATGCCCAAACTCTAATGGATCTATGATCTTATCTTTGTGTGTGTTACAAAGATACAGATTATAGTTCACTCAAGCTTTCCCATCGTGTATGACTTTTGTCCATAGACTCCTATAAATTTATCTTAGGAATTTTGTTGAACATTTTGGGTTTCTTTCTACATTTTGACATTGTGGGAACACAATGGAGCATCTAGGCTATCCATCAATACTACATGATAAGCCCATCTTTTTTTCTGGGCATGAAGTTCTTTGATAACATCCTTCACACCATTTCTCTTGCATAATTCCTTACTTATGAAGCATTGTAGCCTGTATACCCATCAGGGATCCTTTCATTCCCCTGTGAATGATCCCTAACTGCAATTCTTCAGAGACCTTAGTATTTGATGACTCATGTCCATAGTACATTACCAGAATGATAGTGATATTTAAAAGATGGGCCTTCATTTGAGAGAAAAATTTAGGGTCATTAAAAGACTTGCACAGTTTTCCTAAAGCAATCCAGGGGAGTTTTCATCATTACTAAAAGAATTTGCAGTTGTCTTTGCTAGGTCATTGTTACTGATCTCTGAAAAAGAGAAGTAGTGGAGAGACAGACAGACAAAGGGTGTGGGGAGGGGGAGAGAGAGAGAACAAGACTAGAAATGGGCAAAATTGTCCTACTTTTAGAAAGACAAGAATATAGATTCTTTAAATTATATAACAGTGAACTTGATGTTAATCCATGTTTCTAAAGGCACTTAGAAAGAGAGTAATCATTACAAGTCAACATGATTTCATCAGGAGCAAGTCATGCCAGACTCACCCTATTGGTGAAAACATTGAAGGTTCTTATTGAGATGTAAATATTATCTGAAAATAAAAAAAACATTCAGGGTTGAGTGAAAGTGATCTTTCAGTACTAGATCTGCAGAGTTCATACAACTAACAGTACAAATGAAAGTCACTATAGTCCAAGGTTATTCTTCCATATTATGGCTCTTCCCTTTGCCTCTTCCTTCCTTCCTTCCTTCCTTCCTTCCTTCCCCGTTAGGATGATAGATTGGTAGAATGCCACAGATAGAGTACATCTGGATTTCAATAAGGAATTTAACAAAGCCTCTCACATTAGTTGGGTGAACAAGACAATGTAAAGCAAGAAGCATTTATTAAGTGCCTACAATATGTTAGGCAATGTGGTAAGCCTGTCAGATACAAATATAAGCAAAAAGAACAATCATTGCCTTCAAGGAACTTGCATTCTAATAGAGAAAGACAACACATAAAGGGGAGCTGAAAAGTGATGGGGGACAAAGAATGGTGGGAGGGATAGTTTTCACATGTGGACATGGTAGTAAAAAGTCCAGGAAATCAAAATCAAAGCCAGGAGAGAAATGCAGGATGACCAACCTGGGTCAGTCCTCAAAATGGAGGCCCTAAGATGAATGTACCAATAGGAGTAAGGGGCAGGCATTGTAGAGGGATGTTCCAGGATGAAAAGGGTGCAGAGGTGGATGGAGGTGATCCTTCAATAGTTGAGGGAAATTTCAAAGTCAGATGGCCACTGAAGCACGGTGGCAAAGTCTAGGAAGTCAGAAGCTCTAGGAGGGGAATAAAGGTTGACTGGCCTGAGCCTCTACCAAAATGGCATAACAAGTTTTGTTATTACACAGTTGATTATCCAGTCTAAGTGTCCATATCACCTAGAGTTGACTGTGAGCTTCCACTGTTTCCGTCAGTGCCCTAATATGCCCAAACTCTAATGGATCTAAAGATACTGATTATAGTCCACTCAAGCTTTCCAGGAGGAAAACACAAATGGGAGGAAGGGGCTAGCATGTGGACAGATATTCTAGGATGAAAAGGTCCAAGGGATAGATAGATGTTCCAAGGTAAAGGGGCCCCAGGATGAAACAACAGCAACAGAAGAAGGAGGTCAATATAGTAGAGGAATATTCTAGGCTGAGAAGACTTCAGGGATAGATGGATATTCCATGGCCCCAGGCACAGGAATAAGATGGGAGAAGAGTGGGGTGGATAATCTGATTCAGAAATGATTGAAAGACTGGACTCTCCAAATAGTTATTAATGGATCAGCATCAATTTGGGAAAGAATTTTCCAAAGGAGAGGCCAGGGATCTGTTTCTGTGTCCTTTTCAACATTTTTTTTTTAATCAGTGACTCAGATGAAGTAATAGATGGGATATTCATTGAATTGGTAGGAGACCAAATTTGAGAGGAATGGGCAACATGTTAGGTGATAGAATTAAAACATAATTAAAGTCTAGATCAATGGGACAAATTTAATAAGGTGAAATTTCATTCTTATGCTTAAATTCAATATATTATAAACATACGGAATGCAGGCCATATGGCTAGTAAAAAAATATCTGAGAGTTTTAGAGGGCTGTAGTCTCAGTGTGAGTTAATAGTAGGACACAGAAACACATGAGATAAGACAATCTTAGGCCACATCAATAGGAGCACAGGATGGTGAACAATGGAGGAAATAGTCCTGTTATATTTTGCTATGGTTAGATCAAGCATATTGTGTTTAGTTCACATTTTAAGGAAGTAATTGGTAGGACAGAATATACTCAGCAGAGGGTGACCAGGATTATGAGGAAACCATAGACAATGCTATCCAGGGAATGGCTAAAGAAGAGCCAGAGTCAGTACCAATAAATGTATATTAAGCACCTAGTATGTCCTAGACAGAGGGCAGCTAGGAGGTACAGTGGATAGATGCTGGCCCTGGAGTCTGGAGGACCTGACTTCAAATCTGGTTTCAGATACTTACTAGCTGTGTGACCCTGGGGAAGTCACTTAACCCTGTTTGCCTCAGTTTCTTCATCTGTAAAATGAGCTGGAGAAGGAAATGGTAAACTACTCTAGTATCTTTGCCAAGAAAACCTCAAATAGGGTTGTGATGTGTTGGACACAATTGAAAATGATTGAATACATAACCTAGGCACTCTGCTAAGTGCTGCTTTTAAAAAGAAAGTCATAAGACAGTCCCTGTCCCTCAAGCCACTCACAGTCTAATGATCTAAGAAGAGGGGACAAGATATATTTGACAAATCATCCTCGAGCCTTTGCCTGAAGACCTCTAATTGGGGCGAGGGGAGACACAGCTCCCTGAGTCAGTCCATTCTAATTTTGGACAACTGTAATTTCTAGAAAATTCTTTCCTGATATCAAGCCTAAATTTGCGTATTGGTATCTTTTATCCATTGTTCCTAATTCTGACCTCTGGAGCCAAATGGGGCAGGTCCAGTCCCTCTTGCACTATGACAGCCTTTCACGTGCTAAAAAGGAGCCATCTTGTTCCTTTAATTCCTTCTCCAAAGTTCCTCTTCTCCAGTTTAAATATTTCTGGTTCCTTCAGATGACTTTCAAATGAATTCTAGGCCCTTCAGCATCCTGATCGTCCTCCTCTGGGTACTCTCCAGTTTATCAATGTCCTTCCTAAACTATGGTGCCCAGAGATAAACACAATACTCCAGAAACGATTGTCTGACCACCTAGTACAGAAAGGCATGCAGGTCAGTGAGCCCAAAAGGTGCCTTCAAGTTGGGAAATAAGTCTACAGGGGGAAGAGCAGTTGAAGAGAGCACTGGACCTGGGGTCGGGAAGATCTGAGTTCAAATCCAGCCTCATACACTTACTAGCTGTGTGACCCTGATGAAGTCACTTGACTTCTATTTGCCTCAGTTTCCCTATCTGTAAAATGGAGATAGTAACAGCACAGATTTGTTGTGAGGTTCAAATGAGATTATGTGCATAAAGTACTTTGCAAACTTTAGAGCTCCATACAAATGCTAGTTATTGGTATATGCTGCTGCTGCGCTGATGATAATGGTGATAGCTAATATTTATATCATTCCTACTTTGAGCCAGGTTCTATGCTGATCATGTTAGAAATATTTGTTCTTCACAACAACCATAGGAGATAGATGCTACTGTGTTCCACATCTGATAGATGAAGAGTCCTGTCTTTTGATTCTGAGCCTGGCTCTCTCTCTAGCCACTCTGCTATGATGCCTCCTCATCAAGTTTTCTCTTCCAGGAACAAAGCTGTTGCCATGTGTGAACTGCAGCTGGTTGGCCCGATTTATTGTAATCTTGCCAGGTGAAACCACCCTATGTAGTCAGAGCCCTATGGTGTAATGGAAAGAGCACTGCATTTGGAGTCAGGAAGCCAGGGCCTGAATCTCTACTCTTCTCTTTGCTAGGCTGGTGAGCTCAGACAAGCCATGCCTCACTCTTTGAGTCTTATTTTCCTCACCTATAAAAATAGAGAGTTGAATTACATGTTTTCCAAAGTCTCTTCCAACTTTACCCATTATATAATTCTTGGACCCTTAAGTTGAACATCTCAGAAAATGTTATCAGTCTTTAGTATCACTGGATATAATTTTGTGTGCATTTCATCTGTTTAAATCTAGGCATCTTGTTTTAATAATGCATAGCAAAAGAAAAATGATTTGGAAGGAAAATCATGGGACTTTAAAGATGTGTCAATTGTGCACTCACACAAACACAAAGAAGATGAAAAGCTCTCTGATGATCATCCAGGAATATTCCTCTTAGCTATTTTGGGGAAGAAATCATTGTGAAGTACACTGAATAGATTAGTCACCATGTCTATGACAGAGACATTTCACCTGAAAGTCGATTCAATTGATCAATGGAGATATGTTTATTAAGGACCTTCTATGTGCCATTCATTGAGCTAAAGATTGTAACACAAAGAGAAAACTGAAATAGTCCCTGCCCTCAGGGAGCTTATATTCTATAGAGGGACACAACAAGGTAACTTGGAAGGAGAAACACTAGGGGCTGAGGGACATTGGCAAAGGATACATGTAGGAGTGGGAGTTTGAGTTGAGCTTTGGAAGATATTTGGGATTCTAAGAGGCAGGAATGAGAAGGGAATGTATTCCTAGCCTGGGTGACAAACAGCCCATATGCAAAGGTGTGGAGGTGGGAGATGAAATGCTGAAACTGAAGACCAGTAAGAAATTCAGTTTGATTGGACTTAAAAAGTGAGTGAAGGGGATACTGGGAAGACAGGTGGGAGTCAAGATGAAAACTATCCAAACAGAGGAGTCTGTATTTAATCCTAGAGATAAGGGGGAGGCCGTGGAGTTTACAGGAAAGGAAAGTTAAATGGTGGGACATGTGTGTTTTGAATATCACTTTTGGTAGTTATGTGTAATCCTACAATATTCTTCCATAAGCAGTGCATGAATGGCCTCATGATTGGTGGGTTGTGCTCATTGGCTTAGCTAAGATATTTGATTTTGTTAATTAAATTAGTTTATAAGAAATATTGTGAAATCTGTCTCAAAAAGTTTATAAGCGTACTCTATGAGGAAATGGTTTTTGATAGTGGCAGATGCAGAAGAAACACCAAATATAATTCCTATGATGGCATAACCAAGCAAAGCTGTGTTCTTTCCTGGCATCTTTTTTTAAAAAAAACATATTATAGTGAAAAAAGCATGGACTCTGGAGTCAGAAGACCTGGGTTTAAATCCTCCTTCTGCTGCTTAATACCTGTATGGCCCTGGAAAAGTTACTTCAGGGCCTATATTTCTTACCTATGACATGAGGGGGTTGGACTAGATGACCTCTGAGGTCTCTGCCCACTGTATATGCATGATCCTATGATTATGCCAATATTCTCATGGATGTATCCAGGAATTTCAGAGATTAGAAATACCACTGGTAACCAAATGGTTTGGTGGAGGGAAAGACCAGGTGTGATGGGAGAAGGGTACATAGTTTAGGAAGTCAGTGATAAAAAGAAAGGCCTTGTATTTATCAAGATATTTATAGCAGCACTTTGTGTAATAGCAAAGAACTGAAAGGAAAATAGATGCTCTTTGATTGGGCGATGGCTAAACAAATTGTGGCCTGCAATGTAATGGAATATTACTCCCCTGTAAAAAATGATGACTGTGATCAATATGTTGTTTCTCTTTTGTTCTTGAAGAGGATCAATGACATCATGGGAACAGTGTCTTCACTTGTGTGTGAATTGTCTTTAAGTGAGGCAGAGTTGCACAAAGTCGTCTGCCTCATTCTCTTTTCCAGAGTCATCGAAGTCCGGTGGCAAGGCTAAGTTAGAATGACTGGCGATGACCAGGGTGCGGCAGATGCCCATGGCATCTTTGATGTCTGAGCAAGCTCTAAGTGCTCCATGGTGCCTGCTTCAGCTACCTTCATGGCTGTTGAAACAAATTGTTCTCATCTGCGCATCCTGCTGGGGGAAGTCTTTGTATATTTGGGGTTGTCATCCCCCTAACTCACTGATGGGTTTGAGGCTTGTCAGTTACCCTCAGTCTGGTTTAGCCTGTCTGCCAAGATGGTTTTACTGAGGTGTGGGCTCTGTGCATGCTCCAGCTTCTTGGAGTCATAGGTGAAGATGGACACCAAAGGCAGATGAGAGGCCAAACTTTCACACCGGAGATGTTGATCCTTCCTGAACACCCCATACACCCCAGAAGTGATCAATACAGAGATGCAGAGGAAGACTTTCATGACCTGATGCAAAGTGAAGTAAATGGAATAGGCTAAAAATACACACAGTGAATTGCAGTGATGTAAATAGAAAGACCAACAACAACAAAACACTGACAACAAAACAAATGGAATTCAATGCTGGGAATTATAATGACCAAGAAGAGCTATGAGCCAAGAAGAGATAAATTCACTGCTGATTCTCTGCAGAGGTGGAGGAATATGGGTGTGGAGCATTGTACATATACAACTTTTTCAACATGTTTACTTTTGCTAATTTTTTCTGTTTTTTTCTTTGTTATAAGGGATAACTCTTTGGGAGGAGAATGGGGAAGGAATGCACTAAGAAATTTACAGGATATAAAAACACAAGATCAACAAAACATTTGATTTAAAAAAGTATGTGGTAAAGAATGTATTATTGGATATTGATATTTCATATGGTGTGAGTTAGAAGGCAAAATCAGTAGAGATTGGGATAAATGAGGTGCCAGTACCTGCAGTATTTGTTCTCATTGCAATATGGCTTTTGGGAGGGTAGAAGTGGGGGAAAAGGATATTGTTGGATTCCTGGGTCAGTCTGGATATCCCTGCTATAGCACTCATTCTTAGCATGCCCAGAATGGAGAAACATGGAATATCAAAGAATTGAGACCTGAAAGGGAGATGCAGTGGTTCTCAACCTTCCTAATGCCATGACCCTTTAATACAGTTCCTCATGTTGTGGTGACCCCCAACCATTAAATTATTTTCATTGCTACTTTATAACTGTAATTTTGCTACTGTTATGAATCGTAATGTAAATATCTGATATGCAGGATGTATTTTCATTGTTACAAATTGAACATAACCCACAGGTTGAGAACTGCTAATCTAATCCGAAATGAGTGTAAACTTCCTTGCCTAGCCCACTATATATAGGTGGCTCTAGACCAAATCAGACTTTGCTTCATATCCCTTCCAGTTGTCCAGATAGGCCATCTTGCCATATTCCCTCTACCACTTTCTGCTTCCCCTCTCTTGCTCTAGGCATAGCAATCAAATCAATAGCACCATTGCTTTTGGAAAGGATCTGTCCATTGACTGCTTTATGTATTACCTCACCATCACTATGACTTCTCAGACCGAAATTCCCTTCCTTAGCTACCGTGCTGCTACATGTACTTTTTCTTCTAACAGAATGTATGATTTTGGAGGGCAGGAACTATCTCATTTTCTGTTTTTGTATCTTTAGTGCTTAGCACAGTGTCTTGTACATAGGAAATGCTTCGTATATGCCTTTTCATTCATTCATTCATTTTACAGATGAGAAAACCAAAACTCTGAGGGCGAAAAACAGAGCCAAGATTCAAAGCTCTTTCTATTATACTTTACTCCCTTGGTGATAGTCAAAGATGTTAAAGGAGTGGTGATGTAATGATTTCACTCTTATCTGAACATAAT
>JAQQSW010011533.1:0-12736 GCA_028646575.1 Pseudocheirus occidentalis
TTACAATCAAATGTTAAAATATATATGTGTGTATATATATATGTGTGTGTGTGTGTATACATATATATATATATATATATATATATATACTTATTATTATTATTAACTACATGCAACTGGGAATTAAGATATACAGGCACTGGGGTAGGGAGCCCCATCCTGCCCTAACAGAAAGTTAAAGGGATGATGGAGGAGAACATAGGAGAGAGCAGATTGGGGGAGGGTCTTTACAGTGGGATCACTGTTTTGGGGTTGTGGGTAGTGGAAAGACGGGGAGAAAATTTGTAACTCAAAATCTTGTGGAAATGAATGACGTAAACAAGAAAATAAATAAAATAATTCATAAAAAAAAGAACAGATGATAAAAAAACTTTCCTCTAGTTCAGTGGTTCTCAACCTTCCTAATGCTGTGACCCATTAGTACAGTTCATGTTGTGGTGACCCCCAAACATAAAATTATTTTCATTGCTACTTCATAACTGTAATTTTGCTACTTTTATGAATTTTAATGTAAATATATGATATGCAGGATGTATTTTCATTGTTACAAATTGAACATAACCCACAGGTTGAGAACCACTGTTCCAGTTGGTAGGAAAGTAGAGGACTACACTACCAGATTTAGTTTCTGTGGAGATCAGTTTTGCTTAACTATCCTTATTATAAGGGAGGGCTCAAGGGGATAAGGAAGGTATATCATAAAATAACTGCTATAAAAACAAAATATATCAATAACTATTTTTAAAAGCAAATTCAGTTACATTAAAGGAAAAGAAAGGGGTCAGGTCAATAATTCAGACCCACTTCTCCAACTAGGGCCCAGGAAAACAGCTTTACTAATTAATTTCCATGCTCACTAATCATCACCCAATGATGATGCTACACCTTTTCTCCTACCAAAAACGATCAAACTCTAATGGTCAGATAACAATCTTTGGCAATCGCCCAAATGCAAATCATAATACCCATAGATTCTATGTTCATAAATTTAGAGCTAGAAGGGTCTTTAGACACAATCTAGTCAAAGCCCCATCCTCTTATGGAAGGAGTAAAAATAAAGGGTTTATGGGGGACGGCTAGGTAGCACCGTGAATAGAGCTCCAGCCCTGGGGTCAGGAGGACCTGAGTTCAAATCCAGCCTCAGACACTTAATACTTACTGTGTGACCTTGGGCAAGTCACTTAACCCCAACTGCCCTGCCTCCCCTCTCCAAAAATAAAATAAAATAGTTTAAGATATTTGCCTAACATCATATAGATAACCAAGTAGCAGGCAGTATTCAAACCCATAGCTTTGACTCCAAATACAGAAATCCTCTGACTATATCAAATGTCCTTAGGCATTTTGAGATTTTCCCAAAAGTGATGCAGAAGGGCATGATTCTCCCAGACTAAGATCCTTTTAGTGCAACTGGATTATTGCTACTTTTTTCCCTTCTTGCTTCTGTCTGTGACTTCCAGACCCACAAAGCACTGTTTTTTTTTTCCCCACTCCTAAAACAGAGTCATGTGGCTGTACACAATGCTTGGGCGTGCCCAGCTAATTAAATTTAGCTATCTTGGGGTTGTTGCTGTAACGTGTGTCCCAACAATGTTATTCAATGCCTTAAAACACTCTTTGTTTATGTTGGTTACATACCCATGTGGTGTGGGTGGGGAACGTCACTCAAGGGAATATCATTAGCAGGGATGGTGAGCTTTGAGGTTCCAGAGACACGTGGAAAGAGGGCTGGCTCCCAGAGCTAAAATCTATCCATGGCAGCTTATCCAAAGGCTGCTCCCCACTCCTTAGAAAGCAGGACCACTCCCTCTATACTTGCCTATAGCACTTGTCTCCCATAGAATATAAAGTAGACAAAGGGATTTCTCATTACCACATCTCATGGAACAACTGAAGTTCAGAGGACTTAAGTGGCCTGCCCACAATCACAAGAGTCATAGACACAAACGTAGACATTCTAACTTGGAGCACAAATCAAGGAGCGCAGCAGCTTATCAAAAACCCTCTTCCATTTTTTGGCAGCTTCCTAAATTTCAGAAAAATCTTTATAAACATCTTTTCATTATCCCTCCCATCATTTCTTTCCCCCAAAATGGCTATAGATTTCATTCCTTCCATGGGTTTTCAGCTCTTGAGTTTTCCTTGGTTCCTCTGAATTACCTCCCCAAGTTCTGAACCTCTTCTTACCTTCTGAATTATCCTCCTCCTTCTCTTAACCCATATTTTCTGCTACATTTTTTCTTTCTTCTAACATAGAAGACCCTAATCTGAATTGTTGCAACTCTTCAAACTATGTTTTTTCTCCCCTTCAAAACTCAACTTTCTGCCCCAAGTTTACCTCTTCCATGAAATTCACCCCTTCTGGCCATCCTCATCCAGAACTAGTTACAAAATTTTCCAATATCCCTTGACCACTGAGCACTATATAAATATTACTAATTGTTATTTCTCTGTTCTTTATGTCACGCATTTTTTCATCTGTCTGTGTGTGTCTGTCCCATCTCCTTGCATTAGCCGCAAAGTTTCCTAACTTCTTATTATGTATAACTCTATAAAATAGAACTTTATACCTAGTGGCAGAACTGGAACTAGGAATACTTTGCCTCTAGAGCAAATTCAGTTGGATGAATGCAACTTAGAGGATATTATGATTATAAGTGCTAATGTACCAGGAGAGAAACTGGCCTGTCCTTGAGAGAGTCTAGACCTCACCTTTGGAGAGTTAGAGAGGTCTAGAAGTGGGCTGCCAGGGCAATGGACTCCTAGGTATGATGGGAGGGAGGGTGACTATTGCACAAGCCAACAGAGAACCATGAGGCAAGGCAATGGGTCGGAGGTGAATACAAAGATGAAACATGCCTATACACAGCCCTGGGAAGGAAATATATTTCCTCAGACTGTGGTATACTAGTGCAAAGTTAGGGCTCTTCTCAGTGAACACTAAAACCACACTGTGAACTGCTTTTAAGTGACTCTGGTATTTATTTTAGGAAACCCTTTTGGGAAATGAAGTAAATGTACCAGGCTCCCCAAACAGTATACAAAAGGAACCCTGCAAAGAATTTTTTTACCATTACAATTTTATGCTACAGTTGATTTACTCTCTTTTCAACCCAAGAAAACAAAAACCCCAAATAGAGAAGTCTTTGAATTTTCAGTAAGTGAGGTATCTTTTGTGTCACGACTAAATCGCTACTACACACAACCTGAAGAAGATAGTAAATTTAGCCATTGTACCTGTTTTACAAGGTTTTTTAAAAGTTAGGATCAGTCTTAACTATGATCTCATAGTTAGTGTAATGACTGGGATTCAGGCCCAACACTCTTTACTACAATTGCTCTTTCTACTATGTTACAATGCCGTCTGTCCATTCTGTCTCACTCTCCCTTCTTCCCCATCCCTGCTTGTCCTGCTCCTTCTCTCTCCTTCCAGGTCAAGGGTAAAAGAATAAATCTGAATTCTTCCACTCCTCTTACTTAACCTCCTATGCTTTCCTCTCCCCTCCCTCTTTTCCTCTGACCCTTCTTCATTCCCCATTTCATTGGAAACACTAAGGAATGGAGAAGTCAGGTAGTCAGTCAACAATATACCACACACAGAGCCTGTAGCCATTGCAAACATAGCCATGTATTTACTACGATCCTTCAAATATCCCATGGCATGGTGGATATTAATCACCACTAAATCAAAGCAAATTGCAACCCACCAATGCTTTCTCATCCTGTGGACTTGCATCCATACCTTCTCAGAGACCCTCAAGACATACCACATTATAATGACCTTACTCTAGGCAGTTGCCAGTAGAATAATTATGCTGTCCATACATCATCCTTTATTTAGATATCATAGAATCACAAAATTAAAACTAAGAATGGTTTCGGCACCCATCTAATTCAACTCCCTCTTAATTTTAACAATAAATAAATTGGGCTCCAAAGAAATTATGTGATTTGCCCCAAGATCACAAAAAGAATTAAGTGGAAGTGTTAGGATATGAACCAAGATGCTCTGACTATAAATCCAGAAGCTTCACTACTATACCACACTGCCTTCCTATGCTACACAAACATCATATATAATATTACTTAACTTGTTCTGTCTCTAAGTCATAATATGAAACAACTCCAATATTTAGTATTATCAATCAATGTGAGCCTCAGCATCTATATTAGATGCTAACTAGAAGATAACAAAGACTATTCTGCTCCTGCCCTCAGAGAGCTAATAATCTACTCTTAGAAACAGAATACACATGAAAAACATTTAAAATACAATATATCAATAAACAATTAGTACAAGGAAAAAGTTCACAGTACCATCTCTTCTAATTCGGCCATATAATCCATTATTTGATAAATAATTATTATGGAATGTACAGTGGATTTTCTACCAATCTCACCTATCAATAGTCAGTGAAATGGGTGAAAACATTCTCATAAAATGAAAGAGACAGTCACCAAACAAGCTAGGTCATGACCTCTTTAGGCCTAAGTTCCATGTTCTTGTAAATTACCTGATTTTGGAGAGATCAGGCAGTATGCCCCTTCTTCCCCTCCCTTTTTCCTACAAGGGGCTTTTTGTGACGGCCCCCTTCTGCTAAATATGGATAATCATAGCCATATCTCTCTGTATTGGGTAAAAGGGATTACCCAGGTTCTTGCATAAACTGTGAGGCCATACAACCCCACCAGTGGGCTGATGGTCTAGCTGTAGGGGAGGGGTGATGGGAGGAAACCTGGAGATTTGGGGAGTTTTCCTTGGAATTTTGGGAGGTTTTCTTAGAATTGTTTGTGTAAGGGTATATAACTGCTTGCTTGACTCCTGTTGGGTGCCTCCCTATACCAGAACTATCTGGAATAGCTGATGCCCAACTTTCACAAGATTTGTCTTTCAAATAAAGAGCTTCTGTTTCTACCTGGAGAAACTTCTGAGTTTATTTGGGTAAGGGTCTTTGGGATCTTTATCTCACACAATAGTCAAAAAGGAGGTCAAAATAGTCAATGAAGACATTACAAAATCAATATATTAAAGACCAGTGGGGGAAGGAGGTGCCCAAGATGGCAAATTAGATTAGAGACAGCAAACCAGTCAAAATCTCCCAACATTCGCCTCCAAAAAAACTTTAAAATGATATCTCAAATGGAATTTAAGAGTGGCAGAGTCAACAAATGCCATGAAGAGCTATTTTTCCAGCCTAAGACAATTTAGGAGGTAAGCAGAAGAGATCTGTGGCACCAGAGTAAGGGAATGGACAAGTCCAGAGGGCAGTAGCAGCAGTGGCAAGTGATGGGCCTTGGAGGCAGCTACAACAGCACTCAGAAAAAACTTCTGGATCTCTGAGCCCAGTCATTAAGGGGGTCAAACATCTGGTGGTCACAATGAGATTACAGGGAGCCCTTTTGGTGACACTGTTTGCATCTGGCACTGACTAGGAACCTGATTGCCCACACACAGTTCTGGTTACAGTTTCAGGGCAGAAAGATCACAAGGGAACATGAGTCCTGGTCAGAGTTCCAAGGCAGGAAGTAACACAAGTGCTTGCAGCAGTAAAGTAGGGCACCCAGTCACAGTTCTAGGATCAAGAGCACTTGTGACTACAAAAAAGCAAGAATCTTTCCTGGATAAAGATCAGAGTGGAGACCAGGAGAACAGTGACCACATTCAACCTGGATCACAAGACCTCAGAAGCACTAAAAAACTTACACATTCCAAGAACTAGCTCTGAAAATAGTAGCACAAAAAAACCTGAAGCATGACACAGTATCTCCCCATATGTAGGTGAGCTAAGTCTAATTCTAACATAAAGTCCAAAGTTAAGAAATAAGTTAGAAAAGTGAACAAACAACAAGAAAAACATGACCGCAAAAGGCTATTATTATCAGGAAAGACCAAGACACAAATGCAGAGGAACACAAGAATGGGAAAAACAACTACCACCAAAGCTTCAAAGAAAAATTCTAATTGGACAAAAGCCCAACAAGAATTCCTGGAAGCATTAACAAAATAAGAATATGGAGGAAAAATTGAGAAAAGAAATGAGAATGATTCAAAAGAATTCCGAAAAAAAAACAATACCTTGGTAAAAGAGGCCAAAGAATAGTGAACAAAAGAATACTTTAAATGAATGGGGTGGGGGGAGAACCAACATGGCAGGGTAAAATCAGGGATTTACTTGAGCTCTCCCCCAAACTCCTCCAAATACCTATAAAATGATTCTAAACAAATTCTAGACTAGCAGAACCCACAAAATGTCAGAGTGAAACAAATTTCCAGACCTAGACAAGTTAGAAGGTTGACAGGAAAAGTCTATTGCACCAGGCTAGGAGAAGAGCTCAGTCCAGCACAAAACATGCCAGTACAGAACAAGCCCTAGGAAACCTGGATCAGGCCACAGGTGACTGAATCTTTGGCAGCTGTGGTAGTTTACAGACTCCTCAACCCACAAACGCCAAAGACATCTTAGAAGAACAGTAGGAAAAATCTGTTGGACCTAGGTAAAAGAGGAGTGCTTTGTGGCCTCAGCCCCAGGACAGTAGCAATGGCAGGGGAGGCTGTTTCCAGAATTCTCAGTCCACAAACAGTACAGAGATCAAGTTGCTAATTAGAGTGGGATTCCAGGGATCTCTTTGCTGGCACTGAGACAGAATTCTCTTTCTTTGCCTGTGCTTGGATCTGAGTGGTGGTCCTGGGGTGAGGAGAAGCACTACTGTCATGGAGCTTGTGGTGTGGTGGAAAGGGAATTCTCCTCACAGTTCCAAGGCAGAAAAGAGTGCCTGTGGTCACTCACAGACAAGAGTACAGGCCAGGAGGTGAGTAAATACCTCTCCTTTGATCATTACTACCTTGGAAGAACTGAAAATTTACAGGTTCCTATTAGTATCACTAAAAACACCTGCAGAAAAACCCTGAAGTTTGGGATAGTACACC
Organism: Pseudocheirus occidentalis; assembly: GCA_028646575.1. NCBI lineage: Eukaryota > Metazoa > Chordata > Mammalia > Diprotodontia > Pseudocheiridae > Pseudocheirus > Pseudocheirus occidentalis. Next base: position 6,929 of record JAQQSW010011533.1, read on the forward strand.
CTCCACACTGGAAGCAAAGCCCTACCTTAAAAAAGAGTTTAAAAGTCAATTAATTAACTGGGGAAATGAGCAAACAGCAGAAATAAAATTCAGACTATAGAATCTTACTTTGGTGACAAAGAAGATTTTATAAAAGCAGAAGAAGACAACAAAGTCAAAGCTCCTACATCCAAAGCCTCTAAGAAAAATATGAATGAGAGTCAGGCCATGAAAGAGCTCAAAAAGAATTCTGAAAATCAAGTAAGAAAAGTGGAGGAAAAGCTGGGAAGAGAAATGAGAGTGATGCAAGAAAATCATGAAAAAAAATCAACAGCTTGCTAAAGGAGACCCAAAAAAATACTGAAGAAAATAATACCTTAATGTATACACCAACCCAAATGGCAAAAGAGGTCCAAAAAGTCAAAGAGGAGAAGAATGCTTTAAAAAGCAAAATTGGCCAAATGGAAAAAGAGGTCCAAAAACAATACCTTAAAAATCAGAATGGAACAGAAGCTAGTGACTCTATGAGAACTCAAGAAATTATCAAACAAAATCAAAAGATTGAAAAATAGAAGATAGCGTTAAGTATCTCATTGGAAAAACAACTGACTCAGAAAATATATCTAGGAGAGATAATTTTTAAATTATTGAACTACCTGAAAACCTTGATCAAAAAAAAGAGCCTGGACCTCATCTTTTAAGAAACTATCAAGAGGGGCAGCTAGATGGTGCAGTGAATAGAGCACTGGCCCTGGAGTCAGGAGGCTCTGAGTTTGAATCCGGCCTCAGACACTTGACACACTTAATAGCCCTGTGACTTTTGGCAAGTCACTTAGCCCCAATTGCCCTCTAAAAAGCAAAAAAATATTATCAAGAAAAACTTCTCTGCTACTTTAGAACCAGATGTTAAATAGAAATGGAAGTATCTACCAATCATTTCCTGAAAGAGATCCCAAAAGGAAAACTCCTAGGAATATTATAGTCAAATTCCAGAGTTCCCAGGTCGAGGAGAAAATACTTCAAGCAGCCAGAAAGAAACAATTCAGTAACTGTGGAAACAATCAGGCTAATACAAGATTTAGCAGCTTCTACATTAAGGGATCAGAGGACTTGAAACATGATATTCGGGAGGTCAAAAGAACTAGAATTAAAACAAAGAATAACCTACCCAGAAAACTGAGTATAATACTTCAGGGGGAAAAATGAACATTCTTGAAATAGAGGACTTTAGAGCATTCTTACTAAAAAAAAGACCAGAGGTGAATAGAAAGTCTGACTTTCAAATACAAGACTCAAGAGAAGCATGAAAAGGTAAACAGGAAAGAGAAAGCATAAGGGACTTATTAAAGTTGAACTGTTTACACTCCTACATGGAAAGATGATATTTGTAACTCATGAGACCTTTTTCAGAATTAGGGTAGTTGGAAGAAATATATTTATAGACAGAGGGCATGGGGTGAGTAGAATATGAAAGGATGATGTCTAAAAAATAAAATTAAGGGGTGAGAGGAATTGTTGCAAGAAGGAGCAGAGGAGAGGTAGAAGGGAGTAAATTATATCACATAAAAGAGGCAAGAAAAAGCTTTTTACAATGGTGAGGAAGATGGGAGAGGGGAGAAGGAATGAGTGAACCTTACTTGCATTGGATTTGGCTTAAAGAGAGGATAACATACACACTCAATTGGGTATGGAAACCTATCTTACCCTACAGGAAAGTGGGGGGGGGAGATAAGAGAGAGGGCCATGATAAGAGACAGGGAAGATTGGGAGAGGGGGTAATCAGAAGCAAATACTTTTGAGGAGGGACAGGGTCAAAAGAAAGAACAGAATAAATGGGAAGGGCAGGATAGGATGACAGGGAATATAGTTAATCTTTCAAAACATGACTATTATGGAAGTGGTTTGCATGATTACACATGTATAACCTGTATGAATTTCTTTCCTTCTCAATGAAGGTGGGTGTGGAGGGAGGGAGGAAGAGAATTTGGAATTAAAAGTTTAAAAAAAAAAGAATGCTAAAAATTTTTTTTACATGCAACTGGGAAATAACATATACAAACAATGTGGTATAGAAATATATCTTGCCCCACATGAAAACAGAAAGGAAGATGATAAGAGGGGTGGGTGGTAATAGAAAAGAGGGCATATTAGGGGAAGAGGTAATCAGAATGCATGTCATTTTGGGGTGGGGTGAGGGGAGAGATGGGGAGAAAATTTGGAACTCAAAATCTGATGCAAGTGAATGTTGAAAATGAAAAATAAATTTAAATTTTAGAAAATGAGCAGGATGCTCTCAGAAAAACCAGGAAAGGCTTATATGATCTGATAGAAAGTAAAATGTACTCTGTACAAATATTGCAAGATGATCAGCTGTAAATTACTTAGCTATCCTCAGCAATACAATGATCTAAGACAACTGAATGACTTATGATGAAAAATACCATCCATCCCCAGAGAAAGAACTGGTGGTATCTGAATACAGATTGAAGTATACTTTTCTAACTTTCTTTGCTTTTTTCAGGTTTTTTTTGTCTATGTTTTCTTTCACAACATGACTAATATGAAAATGTTTTGCATGACTACACATGTATATCCTATATCAAATTGCTTGCCTTTTCAATAAAGTGGGGTGGGGAGGGATGAAGGGAGAGAATTTGGAACTCGAAGTTTTAAAAACAAATGGTAAAAATTGTTTTTACATGTAATTGGGGAAAATAAAATACTAACTACATTTTTAAAAAAGAAAAGACCCAAGATGAATAGAAAATATGACACTGAAACAGAGGACTCAAGAGAAGCATAAAAAGGATAAACATGAAAGAGAAATCATTAGAGACTCAATAAAGTTAAAATGTTTACAATCCTGTATGGGAAGATGATACATGTAATTCCTAAGAACTTTATCATTATTAGGGCAGTTAGAAATAGCCTACATAGACAGTGGGTATGGTCATGAGTTAATTATGTGGAAACCATCTCAAAAAAGGAGGGAGTCAGAAAGAAGAAAAGAAAAATGCACTCATGGGAGAAGGGGTAAGAAAGAGGTTGAAGAAGGAAATTATTTCACATAAAAAAGGCATGCAAGGAAGAACTTTTACAGTGGAGGGGTGGTAGACAATGCTTGAACCTTACTCTGATAGGAAGTAGTTCAAAGAGGGAAGAATATACGTACATATGTGTGTATGCATGTATGTATATTCTGAATCTGTATGTATATGTGAATCTGTACCTATACATATACACACACACTCAGTTGGAGATAGTAATATAGTAATCTATCTTCCTCAATAGAGAAACAGAAAGGAAAATGGATAAGAGAAAGGTGGGGGATGAGGGCAGGGGTGGGAAGAGATGACAAAAGGGATGGTAGATATTAGGAAACAAAACAGGATTCTGAGGAATGAAAGAATAAAAAGAGAGAAAGAAGGATAAGCAGATGAAAGCAGGATGGAGGGAAGTACATCATAGCTGCAAATGTGAACTGGATGAGTTCATTCACAAAAGAGAATTAGGAAAACTCATAAGAAACCAGAATCCAAAAATATGTTGTTTATAGGAAACACACTTGAAACAGAAGGACACACACACACACAGAGTTAAAATAAGGAGATGGAGCAGAATTTGTTATATTTTAGCTGAAGAATAAAAAAAGCAAAGGTAGCAATCATTATCTCAAATAAGGCAAAAGTAGACTAATTAAAAGAGATACTCAGGAAACTACATTTTGATAAAAGTTCCATAGACAATGAAAATCAAAAAATTTTATACCAAATTTCTCTGACAAAGGCATCTTTTCTTTGTAATATGTATGTATATACTTACGTCATACATATTTTTATAAATTGACTTGTTCCATATGTGTGTATGTATAGATATACACATATATAAATACATGAGTTCAAATATATGCATACATACATATACACATGTGTATAAATATTCATATATAAACATGTGTGTATATGGAATAAGTAAAAAAATTTTTTAATGTCATTCCTCAATTGATAAATTATGGAGGGGTATGAACAGGCAGTTTTAAAAAGAAGAAAACAAAATTATCTATAACCATATTAAAAAAGCACTCTAAATCACCATTTATTGGGGAAATGCAAACTAAAACAACTCTGAAGTATCACCTCACATCTATTAGAAATGAAAAATACTGGAAGCAATTAGGGTAAATAGATATACTAATGAACTGCAAGTGGAGTTATTAACTGGCCAAACCATTCTGGAGAACAATTCAGAACCATGCACAATGGGGTATAAAACTGAATACTCTATGACCCAGCAATACCACTACTAGGTCTGTACTCCAAAGAGATTTTTTAAAAAATGACATATATATATATATATATACACATATATAATTTATAGTAACTTTTTTGTAGCAGCAAAGAATTAGAAATTGAAGGGATGTCTCAAAGTTGGTGAATAACTAAACAGGTTGTAGCACATGAATGTGATGGAATACTATTGTGCTATAAAAAATGACAAGTGGGTTGGTTTCAGAAAAATATGGGAAGATCTATATGAACTGATGCAAAATAAAGTGAAAAGAACCAGAAAAATATTGTACCTAGCTATAGAAATATTATAAGGATGATCAAGTATGAAAGACTTAGGTGCTCTGATCAATACAATGATTCAAGACGATTCAAAAGAATTCATGATTAAAAATGCTATCCATGGGAGTGGAGCCAAGATGGTGGCATAGAAGAAGCAAAGTTTTGCAGCTCCCACAGAGCCACCCTAAATACCCATAAAATATGACTCTAAACAAATTTTAGGGCTCCCAAACTCACAAAAATACAGAAAATGCATCTCACACTGAAGGCAGCTCAGCAGGAGGGGCTCACTGCGGCAGGCTGGGAGCCACGGCCAGCCCAGCCCAAAAACTGAAACCACAGGCAGGCCCCAGGGCGACCTGGAGGAGCCACACTGCAGGGTGAGTCTACCCCAGAGAACAGATCTACAGCACCTGGAGCAATCTCCACATCAATCAAGGTGGGAAAAGTAAGGATTAGAGAAAGGTCAGTGAAAGTGAAGCATTCAAACTAAATTTGGGGAAGGAAAAGCAGTTTGGCCAATCTTCCCCCTGGGGCAAGGAAGCAGTGGGGGAAGGGCAGGATATGCTACAACCAGCAACTGCCTCCATTGGGCTGCTTCAGAGCTACTGGCCTGTGGACCCCGCAGGAGGGCCAAGAACATTGATCAGGACCAAGGGCTCTTGTGTTGAGCAGCCTGGATCCAGATTGTGGTCTTGGGTGGTGGTCCTGGGCTGCACTTTCACCAAGCCAAAGCTGGTGGGGGCTGCAGCATACCCCAAATAGCTCTGGCAGCTGTGAAAACCCCAGTGATTTGGGACAGAGCTTTCCCCCCTGAAGCAGAGTGCTGCAGACCTAAAAAAAATCAACCAATTAATTGACTGGCCAACATGAGGAAAAGGAAGCAAAATAAGAAAACCAATAAAACTCTAGAATTCTTTTTTGTGGACAAAAAGGAACAAAGCATGGAACGGAAAGAAGACAACACAGTCAGAATTCCCACACCAAATGCTTCCAAGACACTTGAAGATTGCCTGCAAGCTATGGATAAATTGAAAAAGGACTTTGAGAGACAAATAAGAGAAGTGGAGGAAAAATTGGGAAGAGAAATGAGAATGATGCGAGAAAATCATGAAAAGAGAGTCAGCAATCTGACTGAAAAAAACAACACTTTAAAAATAGATTAACTCAAATGCCAAAAGAGGCCCAGAAAGCCAAGGAGGAGAAGACCTTAAAAAGTCGAATTTGCCAGATGGAAAAAGAATCTCAAAAGCATTCTGAA
>JAQQSW010011534.1:0-12735 GCA_028646575.1 Pseudocheirus occidentalis
AGTATCAACGACCCTCTTTAGGAGTCTCCTCCCCACCTGAGGTATCAGAGACCTAACAATATCTGGCATTTATATAATGCTTTAAAGTTCACAAAGTGCTTTGCCTACATACTTTCATTTGACTCTCACAACAGCTCTGTGATATGGGTCCTGTGGGTATTATTAATCTTATTTTACAGATGAGGAAACTGAGGCATGTCAAATTATTTGTCCATGGTCACACAGCTGAGAGTATCAGAGGCAGGATTTGATCTCATGTCTTGCTGATTCCATCGTCAGCACTCTGCCTACTAGGTTATGTTAACTCTCTCTCCACATTGTCTCTGTTGTTAAAAAATAATCCCTTTTTCTTATCCTCGAATGGAAGTAAACATGGTCTCTCAAAGGCTCTGCAGGCAACCTAGATAAGATGTTGTTTCCATACATTTAATCAACCCATTTACTGAATCCCTAACATGCTGAGGGCCCTGTGGTAGGTACCCTGAGACACACCAAAATGAACAAAGACAGCCCTTGTCCTCATAGAGCTTGGGGCCTGGTAAGAGGCATCATCATCATCATCATCATCGTCATCATCATCAGCATCAGCATCATCGTCATCATCATCATCATCATCATCATTATCACCATCGTCATCAGCAGCAGCAGCAGCAGCATCGTCATCATCATCATCATCATCATCATTGTCGTCATCGTTGTCAACACCATCTCCATCACCCATCCCCCACAACAAGAAGAACACAAAACAAGGCTCTATGTGAGATCCTGCCCCTTGTCAGCTTTGTCTCGTTTTGCTTACTGATCCAGGACAGTTCTTCTGTCCTCCCAATCCCACTGGACTACTCCAAGCCCTGCTGTTGGTCTGTGCTTTTTGTCACGTGTTCTCTCTTGTGCCTGAAAGGAACTTCTCCCCCACAACCTCAGTTTCAGAATCACAGAATCTGAGAGCTAGAAGGAACTTTAGTGACAATCTTGTTCAATCCATAAATGAAAAGAATTCTCAAGATGACATACCTACCGAGTGGTTATCCAGCCTTTGATTAAAATAAGTGTGTACCTAGAACAGTGTATTGGAAGAATGCTTAGATTCACTAATCTTATGAAAAAAAACAGGCCTATTGGTAGGGGGGGTGAGGAGGGCAGGGAGAGAAGGCAAGGCAGTTGGGGTTAAGTGACTTGCCCAAGGTCACACAGCTAGTAAGTGTCGAGTGTCTGAGGCAGGATTTGAACTCAGGTCCTTCTGACTCCAGGGCTAGTGCTCTATTCACTGCACCACCTCGCTGTGGCACCAGACCCATTTTTTTTCACAGCCAGTCTATCTCCAGTCCCAGAGGGAGAAGGGGATTTAACCATCTGCTTGCATTTGGTGACTATCCCTTTTTACACCTATTTCTTAGGAGAGTGGCTGGCACAGAGCAGGCACTTAATAAATGTTTAGTGCTGATTGATTGATTCTAAAAGCCAGTTACTATGTTGAAATTAGCATTTTATCTTTATTGTGTTGAGTTGTCCCATTAAATAAAAGAATTAAAGAACCCTAAGTTTCTACCATATGTTGTTTGTCCTTTGTTCTAGAAGAGGACCATGACATCAGGGAGATGATGGCATGACATGCAAGTGAATCAGATTTAATTGAGGGAGGACTGTGTAAAGTCACCAGCCTCACTTTCTCCTCCAGAGTTATCTTGGTCCAGTGGCAGGAAAGAGATTAGGATGACTGAAGATGGCTCTAGATATAGTGGGAGATCTTGGATTTTAAGTAAGGTCTCAATTTCACTGAGACAGAGCCCATTCAATGATTAAGGCTAGGTATGAAATGACACAGAGAATGTAGGATGGAATGGAATGGGAAGAGACTTGAAACTAGGAGACTAATTAGGAGGCCATATCTAAGAAAGAGCTGATGAGTGTCTGAACTAAGCTGAGTGGAGAAAGGAAGCCAGATATGAAAGATATTGTTGAGATAAAAATGGGAAGAAGTCTGGAAACAGACTGAGTGTGTGGGATGAGGTAGAGTGAGGCGCTGAGGATAAGGCTGAGGCTAAATCTAGGAGGCTGAAAGGATGCTGCTACCTTGGAGTTCCAGCCTGGTATGTCTGCATAAGACTTTCCTCACTGAGGGAGAGAATGATTTCTTGGATGTTCTATGCTTGCAGGAGGGGCAGAGTTGGTGAGAGCTGAGGTGAGGAGAGCCTTCTTCTCTTTCCATCTTCCAGAGAAAAATAACAGAAAGTTCTGACCTTTGAATCATAAGTCTGGTTTTGAGACTTGACTCCACTGAGCTGGGTGATGTTGGGTGCATTGCTTCCTATTAATACTTACACTGCAGGTTGGAAACTAAAAATAAATAAATAGATTTTTTTAATGGAAAAAAATACTTACACTGCAGTCTTCCCTGGGATGTTGTGAGAGAAGGATTTGGGGAACAGTAAAGAGAATGATAATGAGCTGTTATTATTATTTTCATCTGTGAGCAGTGGAGCTGATATTCTTACCCATATTAGGCACGTAACAGATGGGAATTGAATTGAATCTAATCTTCACAACGAAACAGTCGTGATAGAGGCAGCTCTTATTGGCTCTTGCTAAATTTTTAGTGCAAGCTTTTATACCTTGGAAATCTGTAAATGCTACAAATCAGTTTGATTTATTGTGTTGTTAATGGTCTAGGCCTGTCTAAGAAAGTGATGGAGAAAATGTTAGCAATGCAAATGAAACTTAAAAGTGGGTACATTTTTTTCACCAAAGAACATTTGTCAGCACACCACTGCAAAAGTCACATGTAGACACCTGGCATCCGTTGATTTTAGTTTTTTTTGAGATTCAGCTTTATGACTGTGGTGCCTTTCAAAGTGCAATTTGGGTACCATTTCCTATCCCAACCTTTCATGATCCTTCCCACCCCCAGTTTCTTCTACAAGCCTTTTCACCAGGCCTTCACTCCTCCCCCAAATTATTTTGAATTTCCTTCTTTAGATTTTCTGGATGTTCTTGTCTATATACATATTGTCTCTCCAAAAAGAATATAAACTCCTTGAGGGTAGGGACTGTTTCATTTTTAACTTTCTATTATTGCCAGTCCCTCTAGTGCCAATGCAATATTCACATGGTCACTATAAATATACCTGCATGGTGCTCAATTGCAACATATAACAGACTCTCCACATAAAAGACAGAAGTAAAACATTTATTCTGACACCAGAAAACGAAATCCCAAAACCAGTAAACCAATTCCATCATAAGTAGCAAAGAAGTTAATAAGCCACAATAGCACAGAGAGCCACAGCATTCTTTAACCTTCCCACAAAACAATACTCACAAACCTATCTGTCTTCCTGGAAAACGTGCTCTCCTTTTAGCCATCTAGTCTGGTTCTGACTCCCAGCTTCCTGTGGGTTCTGTTCTACACATCAGCAAACTACTCCAACTACAAGCTCCATGTGATTACATTCAGCCTATTAGGGGGAAGAGTTTATTTTCAAAGCAGGAAAGGTCTTCAAATTCCCTTAGGCTTCTTAAGGGGCAGGGAAGATCTTCAAATTACCATTACACTTCCTAATAGAGTACCTGGCACACAGTAGGTACATAATAAATGCTTATTGGATCAAACTGAATTTAATCTGGACATTAATTTGTTAGTGTGTGTATATGTGTGTGTGTGTGTCAGTGTGTCTGTGTGTCCATGTGTCCATGACCCATTTAAATAGAACTGCCACACAATTGACTTTAAAGGGAGAACCTTGAGCTTTATAACCTTCATGGTCCATCAATGACACCATTTTCCCAAGGCCTGGGCAGGATGCCTTAAAGTGATTCCATGCTGTATCCTTGAGGGAACCTGGGGCAGACCTTCACAAATTACAGTTGGCCCCATCCTGCTGGGCCTAATTGAGTTAGCGAGCCCCTCTACAGGCCCCAGGTTTCCTATCCCGAGCAAGACATTGGTGGTTATACTAAGTATTTGGCTAACATCAATTCAACAGTTATTAAGTACTTACTTTGTGTGTAATATTGTGAAAGGCACTAATTGTAGTAATCACAATGGGATGGGGATAGGGACTGGATGGCAACAACAACATCATAGAACCTTAAAGTTCAGTGCAAAAGCTATGATAACATAACAATTTAAAATGCATTATATTAGACAGCTAGGCGGCACAGTGTGATAGAGCATTAGGCTGAGAGTCCAGAAAACCTGCATTCAAAGTTGGCCTCAGACACTTACTGGCTTTGTGACCCTGGACAAGTCACTTAACATCTGTTTGTCTCAGTTTCTTCATCTGTAAGATGAGGATAATAATAGTACCTATCTCCTAAGGTTACTGTAAGGATCAGATTGGATAATAATTGTAAAGTGCTTAGCATAATATCGGGAATTTAGTAAGCTCTCTATAAGTGTTAGCTATTATTTATGTTATTACTATATATGATAGATAAGTAGGTATATACATATATATATATATATATAGAGAGAGAGAGAGAGAGAGAGAGAGAGAGAGAGAGAGAGGAAGGGAGGGAGGGGGAGAGAGAGAGAGAGGAGAGAGAGAGAGAAGAAGGGAGGGAGGGAGGGAGAGAGAGAGAGAGAGAGAGAGAGAGAGAGAGAGAGAGAGAGGAATAGATGGATAGATAAACAGGTATTTATCAGGTGGGGCAGCTAAGTGTCATATACCATTCCAAGGTTTGGGCTTGGAATCAGGAAGACTCATCTTCCTGAGTTCAAATCCAGTCTCAGACACTTACTAGTTGTGTGATCCTGGGTAAGTCACTTAACCTTGTTCGCCTCAGTTCTTCATCTATAAAATAAGCTGGTACAAACCACTCTAGTATCTTTCCCAAGAAAATCCCAAAAGGGGTCATGAAGAGTCAGACAAAACTGAACAACAACAGATAGGTCAGATATCTATATAAAAGTAACTATGATAATAATAAATGTACATTATATAATCTGTTATAATGATATTATAACATGTTATTTGTATTGTCATCATTATATTATTTTATAATATATTAATATGATAATTATTATCATCATAGCCAACGTTTATGTAGAACTTACTTTAAGATTTGCAGAATTTTTGCACAAAAACCTTGGGAGATAGATGCTATTATTATGCCTGTTTTATAGATGAGAAACTGAGGTTGAAAGAAGTTAAGTGACTTGCCCAGGACCACACAGTTAGTAAGTGTGCCAGACCTGTCATTTCACTGGTGCAGGTAGTGCCTAGATGAGGATTTTGTTTGTCATGGAAGGTGTATCTTGTCAAGAGAAATTGAATTTGAGGGTTAGAAGGATCCTCAGCAGACATCAAGTCTACCCTGTATCCTAAAAGAATCCCTACCAATATGCACAAATGAAAATGTGTGTATCTTCCACCTGAAGACCTCCAAGGAGGGGAAGCCTCTGCTTCTGTAGTTCATCACACTTTGGGATAGCTCTGATTGTTAGGGAGCCTTGTTGTTATTGATTTTGCTCTTTTAGGGGTGGGGAACCTGTGACCTCCAGGGCACGTGGAGCCCTCTAGATCCCCAAGTGCAGCCTTTTGATTGACTCCAATCACTCCATTACCTAAAGGGCCGCATGTGGCCTCAGGGGCCTCAGCTTCCCCACACCTGTATCTAGTTTTCATATTTCCTCTTTTTCGCCCTTGGGGCCATCGTGAACGAGTATCATACGACAACCATTAATATATTTGAAGACAGCTGTCAGGTACCCCCTGAATCTGGTCTTCTCCAGGCTAACATGACCAGTTCCTTCAACCGATCATCACACAGTTATATAGTCGATCTCCTTTGAATTCTCCATTTTATCTCTGTCCTTCTTCAACTGTGCTGCCCAGACCTGAACGTTGTACTGAAGTTGAGGACAAAATAGGACAGAATTCCTTCATCCGATTGGTTTTCCCCATGTGGATATGTACCACCCAGTTTAAAAACAATAGAATAATCAATAATTAAGATAATTTGCATTTATTATCATTCATTTGATTGTCCACTCCAATGAAGTCTTCCCCCAAAGCCTCCATGTCCAATAGATGTGACCCTGAGCTCTCAAGAGCAGAGCAAAACTTCTGATTGCTCTTATCAAATGAGATAATATTTGTAAAACTCTTAGCAGAGCGCTTGGGACATGTTGTTATTGTATAGTTTAGTTATTTTTAGTGGTGTCTGACTCTCATGACCCCATTTGGGATTTTCTTGGAATGCTTTGGAATTCTTTGGAACTGGAATGCTTTACCATTTCCTTCTCCAGCTCATTTTACAGATGAGGAAACTGAGACAAGCAGGGTTAAGTGACTTGCCCAGGGTCACACAGCTAGTAAGTGTTTCAGGTCACATTTGAACCGAGATCTTCCTGACTGCAGGCCCAGCACTCTATCCACTGTGCCACCTAGCTGCCCACTTCACAACCCTTTGGCACATAGTGGATATTTAATAAATACTTGTTCTCGTCCCTTTCCCCTTATTAAGGTGGAAAGACTTTGACTGTTGCTATTGTCTCAATATGGAGCCTGGCAAAAAAATCTGTATAACTGTCTTTAAAGAACCAGTATAACTATGTTCAGAGGTATTCCTTACCAGAAAAACTGATCACCAGCAAAGGAATGTTTTATTTTTGTTTTGTTTGTGGGCTTTTTTTCATTTGTTTGTTTGTTTTGGGTCACAGCAGCTTAACATTTTATCTACAAAGGCAGAAAGGGGTTACAAATCGCAGCAGGAGATAATATTAGATATTGTTTCTTCTAACACCCCTGGGAAATAGGGTATGTGAGTATTAATATCCACATTTGACTTGGTGGGGGAGGGAACTGAGTCCCAGCAAGCAGAAATGACTTTGTTAAGGTCACTTAACTCATCAAGTAACTCATCAATGGCAAAGCTGGGGTTTAAACCTGGTCTTCTCATCCTAAGTCTAGTATAACATTTCTGCTTTACCCACCACCATTAGAGCACGGAGAAACACGATATATTAAATTAGGAGATGTGAAGTCAGTCTTATTACTTATTTAGTTCTAGAATCTAACATTCGATGTCTTTCTCAGAAACCAGTCATTTATTTTCTTTTATTAATATTACATTTTAATAATTCTACCAGTGGGAAGAGACAGGTATTTCTAGTTCAGAATACAAAAACTGTGACCTAATAGGATTCTGATAGCCCCCAAAGCCATCATTTTACAGATGAGAAAACTGAGACTTATGAAGAAAAGTAGCTTGCCCAGGGTCATGAAAGAAGTCATCGGCCTTACCCAAGTCTTCTAACTTGCTGGCCCACAGTCCCTCTTTGAATTACTCCCAACATGTCTTGTAAACCCCGAAGGAAAAGCCTAGAAAGCCTCCGGTTTGAATGGATTGAAGGAAAATCCCTCATTTTCTGGAGGTGTAGACAGTACTCAGGATACTTCCTATGTGTTTTAGAGCACCTTTAGAAGCATTAGCAGGTCATTAGCCCCTTCTTTAAACTCTGCTCTACAAACCAAGCTGAATAAGAAATTCTTTAATAGCTCGGATAGCCTGACTGATTGGGACCAGGCCTAGTAAGGTCCAGTTATCTTTATTTTAGCTTTTCCCCACCCTGCTAATCAACCTTCCTTGTAAGGAACTAGCTGTCTCCTAGCAACTCCAAGTGATATATCTGGTTTGGATCTATTTTGAAGCTTCTCAGAATGACCCATTGACTTCCTACTAGTGCACTGGCTATTGCTTTGTGATCGTGTTACTCTCCCAGGAGAGGTGGCATTCCCAGCATGATTGAGGAAGAGATGAAGCAGGCCAGTCATTCATAGTGAAACTAGGGAAGCTGAGGCACCGGGAAGGGGTAGCGGAAAGAGCCGTGGACAGGGCATCTTGGAACTTGGGTTTCAGTCCCAGATTTGCCGTATGGTCTTGCTTTCTTTCTCCATAAAATGAAAGGACTGAAGGAGATGAAGTAAAGGTTCAGCTCTAATATTTTGTTTTTCAATGCACTTAGTAGGTGTTTGTTTATTGTTTATTGAGTATAAATGTTTGCTGATTGATTTTGGCCAGATGTAGTGACGTAAGAACCAAAGTTAGAACAGAGCTCTTAATGAAGATGCCCTTTTCTATGGTACTTTCCTTCCAAACCTGTGAGATGTGTCCTGCACTTACCATCTTACAGAGGAGTCAACTGAGGCTTGAAAGCAGGGAGGGTTGTGTTCAAGTTCATACAGATTGTAAGTGTCAAAGTTGGGATTTGAACCCAGGGCTCCTACTTCTACGTACAAGACTATATCACCTCTCCAATACACAAAGTGCTAGCATTCTAGCAGGAATACTCAATGTTTCAAGGTCCTTTGAGTCAAGAAGACCTGAGTTTGGATGTGACCTCAGAAGCTTCCTAGCTTTTGTGACCTTGGACAGGTCACTTAACCTCTGCCTGCCTCAATTTCCTCATCTATGAAATGGGATAACAATTGTACCTACTTCCCAGAGTTGTTGGGAAGATGAGATGATAGTTGTAAAAACTATTTTTCAAACCTTAAAGAATTATATAAATGTCATTATTATTGTTATTATTATTATTATTATTATTATTATTATTATTATTATTTTGCTTTTTGGAGAGGGGAGGGCAGGACAACTGGGATTAAGTGACTTGCCCAAGGTCACATGGTTAGTTTTGTTTTAAGTGTCTGAGGCTGGATTTGAACTCAGGTCCTCCTGACTCCAGGGCTGGTGCTCTACTCACTGCACCACCTAGTCGCCTCTATAAATGCTATTATTAATGTGATGATGATGTCCTAAGACCCCTTCTAGAATTAATTTTATATTTTAACATATACCCAGATCTGAAATTCTCCACTCAAAAGTCTCCTCTACCTCGGACGTTGTAGATTCTCATGATTCTAAAGTTCCCTCTGCCATTAACATGTAATCCTCAGACTGAACATTGCCCAGTTGTGACTTCTTTATACAGGATGTCCCAAAAGTCTTAGTGTAGTTTTAAGCTATTAAAGTGATCCAGGGCTATTTGAAGCTTAAAATTGCACCAAGACTTTTGGGACACCCTATTTCAAAGACCAACAGACCTGGATTCTGAAGGCTTGAGTCTGATTTCTGCTGTACACAAACAATGTGCTTTACCATCATACTATCTACTAGCTTCTTCTTAGGAAGAGTGAGCACCTCCTCCATTCTTTTCTATAACCTTTATAATTGATGGTTAATATTTTATTTTTTCCCTTCACTGGTCTATGCATGTGTTGTTGGGCAGACTTTTATGGTAGCATTTTATTTGTATTACTGGATATCAGCAGAGACCTCGGGGAAATGGGCAGCCACTCCTCTTTCAACCCTGCCCTACTTCTTTTTATTAATTGATGCCTTTTCTTTTTACATTACATTCATTTCTAAAAATACACATCCCATCCCCTACACTACCCCCCTCAGATTACTTACAAAGATCTCAGGCAAGTTATGTTATTTTTCTGATTCAAATCCTTGACTTAGTATAGTACCTAGCACTTAGTAGGTGTTTCATTGATTGTTTGTTGATTATAAATGTTTATTGATTGATTTGGCTTAAAAAAAACAGATGTAGTGACATAAGAACCAAAGACAGTGTCTTTATTCTGTTTGAATTCAACATGCCTCTTCTACCTTCATTTCAAGTATATTCAAGAACAGAAGACTTGGTCTCAGACTTCAGTATCCCCACTTAACAGGCAGTATGACCTTTGGTAAACAACTTCTCTCTGATTTTATCACTCTTCTTTCTTATCTGACAGAGGGTTAATGATGCTTGTGCTGTTTTCTGTACAAGGTTGTCTGCAGATCAAATAAGAATAATTATAGCAAACATTTTACATAGCTGTTTAAGTCTTGCAAAATGCTTTGAAGATATTATCTCATATTTTCACAACAACCCTAGAAGGTGAGTGTTATTATTAACTCCATTTTACAGATGAAGAGATGGAGGTAGAGTTTAGGTGACTTGTCTAGGGTAAATATGTGAGACAGGATTTGAACTCGGATCTTCCTGACTCATGGTCAGGGGTCATTGTGCTGGCTAGCTGCCCAGATGGCCTCCGAGGTCCCTACTGGCTTTTACTCTACTGCCTCATGATCCTCCATTCTTCAGTAAGTTAATATTGAGCACTTACTATGAGACAGGCACTGTGTTAAAGTACTGAGGACAGAGACAATCCCTGCCCACAAGGAGTTTATAATCTAATGGCAGAGACAACAAGCAAACAAATATACACAAAGAACCTGAATGCAGGATAGAAAGGAAATAATTAAGGGAACCACTAGGTGGCACAATGGATAGAGTGCCATGCCTAGACTCAGGAAGACCTGAGTTCAAAGCCAGCCTCAGAGACTTACTAGCTGTATGACCCTGAGCAAGTCACTTAACCCTATTTGCCACTAACCCAGTTTCCTCAAATGTAAAATTCACTGGAGAAGGAAATGGCAAACCACTCCAGTATCTTTGCCAAGGAAACCCCAAATGGGGTCACTAAGATAATAACTGAAACAATTGAATAACAGCAATGAAGGGAGAAAAGGTACTGTCTTCTTCCTCTTTCTCTACCCCATTAATTTCTTCTTCCTTTTCTCCTTTCTGAGATATTTTTTCCTTCATTTCCAAATAAATTTCAGTTGCTACTGATGCCCAATTCTGGTTCCTCTGAACCTGCCATCAAGACTGTTTATATAGTGGTGCCCTTTAAATGAAAACATGGGTATAGAGCAGCTATGGATGAAAAGGTCCCAGTGATGAATCTTTTAATAAAGCACACTATGCTTTTGTAAACTAAGTAGTCATGTCCCTCCTTCTTCCAATTTGTTTTGTGAGTTAATATGTTTTCCTATATTGAGGTTTCTTAGGATAGAATCTACCTGGGTCATATTACCAAGAATCCTGGTCCAAGTCCATTAGTGTAGCCTGTAATTGAGTGGGTAGAACCTTGCCTCTCACTTTTTGAAAGGGGTAGAATGCAATTTTAAGGGTCTATATAATCCCATCCCAAGCAGCAGGAGCAGCTGAATTTCTTGACTCCTCATGATCCTGCTGCCTGGAGAGAATAGTGCCTGATCTATATGTCAGTTTCCAAGTTCTTCCATCTTGGCAGAAAGCTGGAGGTCAAAAAGTGAAAAGTTATGGATGGAACTCTAAGGTAGAAAAGACATTTCCTTCTTAGTAGAGTTGTAAAGTCTCTTGATTTCAAATACCAAGTGGCTTTCTATTAGGAAGGAGAGGATACCTGAGCCTAGAGTCCCTGTTTTGAGGCTGCCTCTGTGAGAGGTCCAGGAGACAGTGTCTTTATTCTATTTGAGTTCAACATGCCTCTTCTACCCTCAGTTCAAGGATATTCAAATATCTCATTCCATCTTGTCATAAGCACATAGTGAATTCGTCGAAACATCTGGTAGTTTTGGTACGACCTCATTCCAAACTAGAGAATGAAACAATTCATAATCAAGTATTTATCACCAACTTATTATGTGCCAGGCACTCTACCCAGGAGTTGGGGATACTAAGACAAAGACAAAACTATTCCTGCCCTTAAGGACTCTGGGGGCAGCAGTGCACTTCAGTTCTCTTTTTTATTTATGTTTGTGATGTATGATCAGAATAGCTTATTATTTAAAGAATATTGTATAAAATGAGTGAAAACTTCTCAATTTGGGGTTGTTAACCTTCCCTTCCTCCGCCCTCCTCCATGGCTGCTGTCAATCACTTTTATCTTCCTTTGTCTGTTTTCCCACCTTGGTGGGACACTCCCCCCCTCTTTTCTTGCTGTCCCAGTTGGGGAAGAATTTGGTGAATATGCCTCTCCACCAATGAGAGAGGAAACAGTCAGGGAGGGGTCTTGACTTAGTTAAGTTATAAATTCCTATACTATCTTTTGTAACTTTCCTCTTCTCCATGATAAATCATGGGGAAGACCACCCTCTTCTCCCAGGGAAGAGAATAAACTCCTGTTCTTATCCTAAGAGATCTCTGTGTTCATTTTTTCACTAAATTAAGGGTGAAGGGTAATCTTCATCCCAAACAATGTAAAGGGACTATAGAGGTCATCAAGCCCAACCCATTGAAATTATAGATGAGGAAACTGAGGTCTAAAGGTCACACAAGCAGTAAGTGACTACTCTGAGATTTGAAACCAGGTACTCTGACTCCAAATCCTGTGCCACTCCCATCATGGAATGCTGTAACCCTCAGTTTCAAAAGAAGTCCCAGGCAGAGCCTCACTCAATATAAGTAGCATTTTGTGTGTGTATTTGTATACAGATATGTATAGAAAGGGATGTAGGGAGGAAGGGGGAGAGAGAGAGAGAGAGAGAGAGAGAGAGAGAGAGAGAGAGAGAGAGAGAGAGAGAGAGAGAGAAACTGACTATATGAAGGTAATATGAATGGGGAAAAAGAAAGCTGAAAAGTTTATCTGTGCTTAATTTATAGAGGTGGTTTCCTAAATAGAAAATACAATTGTTGTACTTTGCCTTAGGTGAAGGAGTGAGTGAGGGAAGGAGTCCAATCCCTATTCTTCCTATCTCCCCTTCCTATCTCCCCTGATTTGAATTTAGGAAGATGAGTCATCCTGACTCCAAACCCAATGCAATATTCATTGTTCCACCTCACTGTTTCATACACACAGATACCTAATGGATATTCCTAGAGCACAGGTCTAACAGTGCTATTTCCCTGCTCAAGAACTTTCAATGACTCCCTATTACCTCTATGATAAAATACTTTTGGGACTGCTTTGCATC
>JAQQSW010011535.1:0-12735 GCA_028646575.1 Pseudocheirus occidentalis
AATCGTAATGGTCTCTTTGCTTCCAAGATCTCCCTTCTCTAGTGCATACTTTACACATTTGCCCAAATCAATGCTTTTTGTTAATTGATTGATTGACATGTCTTAGTTCTGTAGAGTTCACTCAAAAACCTTTAGTGACTCTCCATTGCCTTTAGGACAAAATACAAATTCTTCAGTCTAGCACTTAATATCCTATGTACTTTGGTTCCTACCTACCTTTCCAGCCTCACTTTAGAGTATTCCCCTTCACATCCTTTGTCTTCCCATTAAACTGAACCACTAGCTGCTCTCTGAATTTGACATTCTTTTTCTTGTCTCTGAACATTTGCAAAAGCCACCTTCCATGATGACTGAAAGAACTAGACAAGTCAACTGATGCAAAAATTTTCTTTAATTTCTTCAAGTTATTGTTAAATTTTGGTCCCTCTAGTGTTAAAATACTCATATTTTTTTCTCTTTCAGAATCCACATCTTATCAAGACTCAGTTTTGTTGTCAGCTCTTCTGCAGCCTTCTCTAATCCTCTCCATTGTTATTTCTTCTCTCCTTTAATTTCATCCCATTATTTCTGTACACATTATGTTTCCACAATAGAATGTAAGCCCCTTGAGGGAAGGTACAATTTTATTTTTTCTTTGTATCCACAAATATAATGCCTTGCGCTTTGTAGGAAGAAGACACATAATGCACATTTGGAATGGAATAAACATTTGCAAACTTTATTGTTGAATTGAATTTGTGTATTCAATGTATATGGTATATTTGCATCAATTTGTTTTGAGGAAGGCAGTGGGCTGTAGAGAAAAGAGATTTGGGTGGGATTCAGGAGCCCAGGTTTTCTTACTAATTGGTTGTTTGACTTCAAATAAATTACTTCTCCTCTCTGGGCCTCAGTTTATAAAATGAGGGGATTGGATTATATTTCTCTTAAAGTTCCTCCCAGCTCTAAATCCTACGAGAATAGAATGTAACATTTGGTAGGAATGGTTCTGTGAGTAAATTGTGGAATGTGGTACGTTCATTTCTTTTGTTTTGTTAGCTGGTTACCGAAAATTTGGTCAAGTCCTTATTATAATTATATTTGAATTTAGATTTTTGGTTCAATCCTTACCTTTCCAGTCTTCTCACACCTCACTCCCCTCTTCTGTGGTCTGGTGGCATTGGTCTTTTTGAAGTTTTCCCCATATGATCCTCCAGTCATTTTGTTTTCGTTGGGTACTTCCATGCCTGAAATTCTCTCCCTCTTCATCTCTACCCTCTGGGCTTCCCTGGCTTCCTTTAAGTCTCATTTAAAATCCCTCCATCTTTAAGAAGCTTTTTCTGGTCCTCAATATAAATGCATTCTCTCTGAGATTATCTCTAATTGATCTTGTATATGTGTCTTGTTTTTACATAATTGGTTTCATAATGTTTCTCCCATTAGACTATGAGCACAGTGACTTTCTTTTTGCCTCTTTTTGTATCTTCAGTACTTAGCACAGTGCCTGGCATGATAATAAATGCTTGTTGGCTTTACTAGCCTAGTGGCTTCCCAACTGGGTTCCATGAAACTGACAAGATTCACAAGTAATTTTTAGGCCTTTCCTTGAAACAATGGTCCTTGTGAATGTGTTGGTGTTCTAGCACATAAATAAGAAACTGAAGGGTTTCACAAGCACAAACATTTTGAAAATCCCATATCAGTTGGACAGAACAGAAAAGTTATGAGTACAGTGCATGCCTGTACCTAAAGATCCAATCTCCTTCCAGCCATGAGCAGGGAGAAAGGTTTGCCTGGGTGTTCTTCCATACTCCTTCTTCAGGAGAAGGGCCAAGGGGAATGCTTGCCCTAGGATTGGAAGGCATACTCGGACCACAATCTATACACGATTATGATTACAACAACAAATAGCTTTGCAAAGAAGATTTCTCTAAAGCAAAATGACTGTCAAACCCAAGTACTGCTCTATATCTTTAGAGGACAGGAAAGGGAGGGTCCTACCTAGTAAAACAAAGTCATCCTTTGACTTAAAGTTCATTGCAATAGTATAGGGTGTAGTCATAGAATGGTATCAGTGAAGGGAGTCTGTCAAGAATTGATTGGGAAGGGCAAGAGATTGCAAAATTCCATGGAGGGAGGGTTGGTGGGGAGGAGGCAGAATTCCCTTCATTGCTCTTGGTGCTACAGAATAGCTGGGGAGAGGAATGATTCCAATTTTGTCCATGTTATTTGCAAGTAAGCTGATTACTGCTAACCATACATGGTAAAATGTAGAAGATGTGAGGGGCAGCTAGGTGGAGCCATAGTGCACAGAGTGCCAGACCTGCAGTCTAAAATTCGTGTTTGTGAGTTCAAATCTGGCCTCAGACAATTACTAGCTTTGTGACCTTGGGTAAGTCACTAAAACATGTTTGTCTCAGTTTCCTCATCTGTAAAAAGAGCTGGAGAAGAAAATGGCAAACCACTCCAGTATCTTTGTCAAGAAAACCCCCCAAAATCAGACATGACTGAAAATGGCTGAACAGCAGAAGAGGATGTGATACCATTCTGGGGCATGGATGGATTTAGAGCAGGATGTTCGTGGTCTGTACTTTACTGTCCTTTACGTGGGGATGTGGAAGCAGCATCCGCTAGGAGCAGCAGAGAGAATGGAGGCATGAGCTGTAAGAATGCCATGGTACTTGTATAGGACGTGCTTCACTTCTATTGTAGTTCTAGGGCGTGCGTCAGAAAAGGTTCCCAGCAGCTCCACACAACACACACCCATGTAAGATTCCGTCTGGAACAGTCACTTTAAGTCATGGAACAGAGTTTGATTCAGGATTCTATTCCTGAAAAAGAGTTTGGTGGAGGGGTCACCTAGGAGGACCTTAAGGATCATCTAGTTCCCCCCCCCCCAATCTATTTAGTAGATGAAGGCACTGAGGGCCAGAAAGGTGAACTAACTTTTAAAAGATCATGCCGCTGGTAAGTAGCAGTGATGGACCTGGAACACTTTTTGTCTGACATTTTGTGGTTCAGTTGTTTTTAGCCGCATCTGACTCTTTGTGCCCCATTTGGGGTTTTCTTGGCAAAGATACTTGGAGGGGTTTTCCATTTCCTTTTTTAACTCATTGAGGCAAATATGGTTAAATGACTCATCCAGGGTCACACAACTGTGTCTGAGGCTGCATTTGAACTCAAGTCCTCCTGACTCCAGGCCTGCTGCTCTATCTGTTGGGCCACGTAGCCACCCTTGACATTCTCACATTCACATAACACTTTGAAGTTTGCAAAATGCTTTGCATACAACAACTCTTTTGAGCTTCACACCAACCCTGTGAGTTACATGCTATAAGTTTTCTTGCATTTGTTTTACAGAGGAAGAATTTGAGATTTGGAGAGAGTAAGTAACTTGCTCACGGTCATAATGCTAAAAATTGTCAGAGGCAGGAACTATAGTCAGTCTTTCTGACTGCCAAGTCTAACACTTCATTGACTATATCACAATGGTTTATGCCACTTTGTATTTAGGATAGTAGAATAACATGGAATTTGGAAGGTGTGTTAGAGGCATTTGAATGTACCCATCCACCCCCAGAATAAAAGATGCCACCTCATGAAACATCTTTTGTCAGTCATCCATTTTTCAATTGTTTCTGACTTTCCCATTTGCAGTTCTCTCAGCAAAGATATAGGAGGGGTTTGCCATTTTCTTCTCCAGCTCATTTACAGATGAGGAAACTGAGGCAAGCAGGATTAAGTGACTTGCCCAGGGTCACACAACTAGTAAGAATGTGAGGTTAGATTTGAACTCAGGAAGATGAGTCTTCCCAACTCCATGCTCGGCGTTCTATGCACTTTTATCTTCCTTAATGAATTGGGAGGGACACAGTTTAGAACCACAACTATCTGAGACATATGAGATTATATTCCTTTATTAGGGCTTTGTTGTCAGGTTAGAAGGGACATGTGAGTCTTTAGACATTGGTCCTGGAAGTAGGTATTGAATTTTTTCAGTAATGGAATAAGATGCATGCTCTTCTACAAGTGACACAAAGATACAGGACAATGACTAACGATGGAATACAAGATTGGAATTTAAAATTGGAACTGAAGTGACCAGAAGCCAGTAGAATGAAATTCCTTGAAGTAAACCCCAGGGCCCTGGGTTGAGTCAGAAGACCTGGGCTTGTGTCTCAGCTCTGTGACTTACCTCCTGTCACAGGACCTCTTCTGCCCTGGTCCGACTAGATCAGGGTTCTTGCATGACATTGACCCCTTTAGCATCTGTGGAGGCCTATGGACCTCCTTCTCAGAATAATATTTTTAAGTGAATGGAAAGAAATGCCAAATAGCAGTTGGAGGTTGGAGAAAATAAAGATAAAAGATGATCTATAGATGAAAATGAAGATTTTCCCCTTCATGTTCCTAGACCCCTGAAATCTGTCTTGGGGCACTCAGGTCTTATAAGAGTCCCTGGTCCAGATGCCCTCTAAGGTCCTTTCCTCTTCTAAATCCCATGATGTTCTGGTCTCTACCCTTGATGGTTATTAATAGCAAACACACGTCACTAGGTTTATTTGTTAAGAGCCCAGATATTATTCTCCCTATATAATCTTTTTCCTGTTCCCCTGAAATGAATGTGATCACTTCCTCAAGTTACCTCAAAGCTCTTTGTCTGGATTTTTCTTTTGCCCCCATTATATTGGAGCTGGTAGCTGAGTCCTTGCTTGTGACCACCTTCAATGCACTTTGTTGTTTTTTAGTTATTTCAGTTGTGTCTGACTCTTCGTGTCCCCATTTAGGGTTTTCTTGGCAAAGATACTGGAGTGGCTTGCCATTTCCTTCTCCAGCTCATTTTACAGAAGAGGAAACTGAGGCAAACAGCGTTAAGTGGCTCGCCCAGGGTCACACAGCTAATAAATGTCTGAGGTCAGATTTGAATTTAGGAAGATGAATCTTCTTGACTCCAGGTCCCAGGCACTCTATTCAATGCACCATCTAGCTGCCCCTTGAACCCACTATTAGATGGGTCATTTCCTTGAGGACTGAAACTGTGTTCTTCAGCTCTTACCCCTCCCTCCCCCCCAGCACAGTTCCTTCTACACAATGGATCAGGAGTTCTTTAGCGTGCGTGCCCTGTTGTCAGTACAGAAGGTTATGAGCATGTTCTTAGAAAAATGTTTTTAAATGCTTAAAATGAAACATATAGGATCATAAAAATAAACAAACTGGTTATATTGGAATAGCCATTAAAATATACAAAAGAAAATAGTTCACAGATCCCAAGTTGAGCATCTTTGTAGGTATTTAGTTGAATGTAGTCTTGTGGGTGTTTCCTATGCTGAGAGGCAGCTTTTCTCCAAACCTCTATTGCAGCCTGTCCTTTGCTAATTCCCCGGAGCCCTCCGAATGCTCAGTGTTGGCGGATTTGCTCAGGTGCAGGGGCTGGCACACAGTTCCTGAAAGAAGCACCAGGGGGCATGTGGTGCTCCCTTTCCATTGACTCTTTTCAAACTCGCCTGTGTTTCTAGTTTTGTGATTTAACACCATGTATGAAATTAACAGCTGTAACTTAGAGCTAGCTGTGTCTGGTCAAAGTGCCGAAAGAAAGCAAGGACATGGAGTGAGCCACATTTCCTAAAATGATGCATGGGGGACTGTGGCAGCAGTGAGTAACCCATCTATAAATGGATCATGGCAAGAAATAAACATCACATGCTTTTCAGTCTGGACTAACAGGGAGATAGTGACACAAGGAGAAATATTCAATGCATCCTCTCATAGTCAGCAAAATGCAGATTTCCCAAGTATGGCTCAGACCCTGAATCTCTGCATTTAGGGTTTTAGTGCATGGGTCAAATGCCATTAGTACAATACCCCAGATTCCCCCATATGCCTTTACATGCCATCCCAAAACAGAATAGCATGCATGCGAGGATCTGACAGCTGTGGACCCTGCAGTAAAGCTGCCTTCCTAAAGGGCACATTAAGAAAGAGCTTTCTGCTCAGATGCACTTACACTCAACAAGTGTGGCTTACGGGATGGGACAATTTTAGCTCTCCAGCTCATTCCACTTTCTTCCCTTTTTGATGTGATTGGCCAAATCCAGAGCTCCAAGCCTGGGTTTGTCAGTATTTCTTTAACATATGTGTTGTCTCTTTTAAGGCTGTTAGGGGGCAAATGTTGAGCGGCATATTATCTTCCTTGGTACATAAGGTGAAGGTGGAAGGAATAAGTAAGCTATTGCAAGGATACATAAAGATCTCTTGGACACAAAGATCTCTCCAACATCTCTTGGGGCATTTGGATTGAGAGCAAAGATCATTGCCTACCTTTCTTAAAGCTGCAGCCCATCCTAGTAGTGTGGCCCTGTTGAGTTACAAGTAACAATTTTGACTTCTGGAATAAACTTCACAAAATGTGTAGGGATTGTAGGGAGAACTAGGAAGGGGGAAAGGGGTTTCATCCTAGGTAAAGGAAGTGTAGCTTCTAATTTTACCTAATTGTTTTTTTTATTAATTTGGCACCAAGTTCAGTTGTTTCAGAATCTTTTACATTTCATTCCCCTAGGGACAAAGCCCTATTTGCCGCACACTAGTTATGGATCTATTGTTGTTTCCTGTCTGAATCCAAGTGTACTTAGTATTCAACCACATGAAAGGTTTTATAATTCTTTGCTGAAACTATTCTGGTATTCCTTGCTCCAGCCAGTCATAACATTAAGTCATTTGTTCATAGTACATTAAGGTTTATAACAAAACATTTGTCCCTCCACAACCCAATAAGTAGGCACTGCATTTTTATTTTTTAGAGGAGACAAGTAAGACTTAGAGAGTTAACAGGGAGGTTAAAGGACTAGCCCATTGACACGTACTCAGCCATTAATTATGGGAACTGGAATTTTAGTCCTGATCTGACTCCAAGACCATAGCCCTTTCAGCTGTCACTTTCCCCAATGTCCCTTTAGTATTCCAGAAGGAACACAGTTAACAGTCTCCTGTTCTAAATGGGAAAAGAGATCCCAGAGAGGAACAATTCTAATACTTTGGGCAAGGGAAGGAATAATGTGTATCTTTCTTCTTTTGACATAGTGGTCCATAGACACTACCCTCTTCTTCTATTCTTTTTCACATGTGGCATTATACGGGTTAATTTTCCAATGAAAAATCCAGCAATTAAGAGATGGCATATGAATTTTATGTAGTATATAGTATAGTATATAATGGCAAGATTGCTTGATCTAGAATGATAAAAGATGTAAGTTCAAATCCCATCTCTGATGCTAATTTGTTATGTGACCTTCAGTTTCTTTGTTGAGAAAATTGGCACAAAAATACTTATAAACTCTATTTCATAGGATTGTGTTGGGGCTATGTAATGGTAATGGAATGAGAAAATGTATTCAAAACCCTATGCAAACCTTACAAATGCCACACAAACATCAATTTTCCTTTTATTATTATTTTTTGTACTGGAACTGTGATTTCATTGGTATAAAGAACTCCCAGTGAGTAAACCCCTTTTACCAATGCAGATCAGTACATATTCTGCAACTCTTAGTCTTATAGAATTTCCTTAGGAACTGAGAGGTTAGGTGACTTGTCCAGGGTCACACAACCTGTATATCTCAGAATCAGGCTTTGAATTCATTCTAGGCTCCAACAGCTTTCTATCTATGAAAACTCACTGTCTCTTATTACTGTTACTGTTGTTTTTATGGTCACCCAGTATAACTGTGTGTTAATGTAGCTAGGGAATATAGATAATGGATAGTGTTCTTTTCATGAAGAATTCACTTGCAGTTTCTCCCTTCTTCAGGAAAGACTGAACAGCTGATTTTCTGGGATCCCTGTCCAGGAATCCCTCAAATGCAAATACAACCTAGAAGAAATTGCTTCCATTGATGCTCGGTGGAATAGACACTTCATTGTCAAAAATGCTGCTTGGGTCATATTTTACAGAGACAGAGATAGAGAGAGGGAAGGAATGAGAGAATGGGACAAATGGCGGAAAGAGGAAGAGAGAGACAAAGAGACAGAAATAGAAGAAAGGAAGAAAGAACAGAGAGGGAGAGAGAGATGGAGAGAGGGAAGGAAGGGGGGAAGGAAAGAGAGAGGGAAAGAGACAGAGACAGCGAGATAGAGACAGAGACAGAGAGACAGAGAAAGAGAGAGAGGAAAGAAGGAAGGAAGAGAGATAGAAGAGGGAAATGACAGGAGGCAGGGGAAGGATGGAGAGGAGGAAAGAGAGAGATGCTTGCCAAGCGCCACTAAGTAGTTCACCTCAGCAGTAAATATTATTGTATATACACAGACCACATGTACAACATCACGAGGGCAAAAGCTAAGATGTAGATGTTGAGGAGTTGAAGGCATATTGAGTCTGGTATGTTTTATTAGTGAGTTGATTTTGATTATGTTCTTGGTCTGTATGGCATGACTTTAAAGAGTGGGGACCCACTGTGGTTATAGCAGAGTGTCTTCATTCCTAGCATAGACTTGAGTGATGAAATAGTATCTGTTTAGAAATTTTCTTAAGAATTATGAAGACAAAATAAGGCCCAATAAATACATTGGACACGGAGGGACGCTTGCATGTAGAACACAGCTTGTTTGTTCTGAAAATAGATGATTTCCAGCAAAGTGAAGATTACAGAAATGTGAGGAGCCAGTTAGTTTCATGGGCAGGATTTCCCCAGGAGGATTGATATGGAAGTGTCTGTTTCCAGTTGTACAACTGCAATCAATACTGCCAGGATTTTCTTCGCGAGGTTTTCAGTGCCTGGCACAAATTAGATTCTTAATCAATGCTAGCTGACTGATTGACTGAACAACTTGAACTTAGTCCTTTGTTTTTTTGGAGGACAGGGTGAGGCATGTTGAAATGTTTCTTTAGCAATCACACTGTATAAAGGTGTAAGCAATCACTCATGCTAAACACAAAAATGAACAATACAATTCTGCCCTCAAGTAGCCTCCACTCTACTATGAGGCCATATCACACATAGTTTTTGGTTGTTTGTACCTATCATTTCTTCGTTATTGTAAACTCCTGGGGGGAAAGTCCAATGTAGATGGGCAAGTTCTCTGATGTGTGTGTATGTATGTACTAGCATATATATGTATTTGTGCGCATATTTGTGTATG
Organism: Pseudocheirus occidentalis; assembly: GCA_028646575.1. NCBI lineage: Eukaryota > Metazoa > Chordata > Mammalia > Diprotodontia > Pseudocheiridae > Pseudocheirus > Pseudocheirus occidentalis. Next base: position 9,112 of record JAQQSW010011535.1, read on the forward strand.
CATATATTTGTGTGTATGTATATATGTGTGTATGTGTATGTGTGCACTTACATATATATGTATTTGTGTGCATATTTGTGTATACATATATTTGTGTGTATGTATACATATGTGTGTGTATGTAGTTACACTGATATGTATTTGTGTGCATGTATGTGTATACATATATTTGCGTGTATGTATGTGTGTATATGTGTGCACTTACATATATATGTATTTGTGTGCATATTTGTGCATACATATATTTGTGTGTATGTATATATACATGTGTGTATGTGTGTAGACTCTAAGAGTTGAGATATTTGTGTGTAGTCTCCAAGAGTTGAGATGCTCAGTGAATTGTTCAGCATCAAACAGTTACTGTCCGAGGCAGTTCTTAGACTGAGTGAGGTCTTTCTGCCTCAGCAGCCAGTCCAAGAAATATTCTTTTCATAAGGATTTTAGACATGAAGGATACCTTAGAGCAGGGGCAGGGAACCTGGATTTGTTCTGTGGAGTCTGGATTCGGTCAATGGGTCACACTTGAGGACCTAGGGGGCCTCAAGGCCTCAGATTCCTCACCTTCACCTTAGAGATTCTCTGGTTCAGTGGTTTTTAACCTGGGGCATGTGAGGTGTAGAAAAAAAATATTGGTAACTATATGTCAGTGTAATTGGTTTTCTTTATAATCTCATGTCTTCTGTATTTTGTATTTAATGACCTTTTTCTATGGAGTTTATATGCTTCATCTAAGTACCAAAGGGGTCCATGACTCCAAAATGGTTAACACCTCCTGATCTTGTTCAAGTCTTTCATTTTATGCATGAGAAAACTGAGGCTAAAAGGGACATGTGGCTACTATGAGAGCAAGTCACAAAGCAGTCATGTGGCTGAGCCAGGACCCCAACCCAGTCATCTAACTCCAAATCTAGGGGTGCTGCTGCTATAATAGGGAGTAGTACATAGAGCCCTGGGCCCCTTTGCTTTTACTGAATTTCCATCCCTACTCTGCCCAACTAAACCAAGCATGTAGCAGGCCAGCTTGGGCCTCGCTGTGGCAGTGAGCTTCCCTGCTCATGCTTAAAACTTCATCTTGAACAACAGCCCTTGGGAACGTACTCATTGTCTATGATCCCATACTGGCCAGAATCATAATTTGTGGCTTCAGTGGACTTTCTCATTGGTTTATTTTTCATTCTTCAGCCAGTGACAATTAAAAGGTGAGAAGATACTGAGCATGTTATATAGCCTTCTTAGTGCCATCATGACTGAAGAATGAAATAGAGATTTAGCTTTTTGCAAAGCATGACAATCTTTTTTTTTGGTAATTTAATATTTTATTTTTTCCAATTACATGTAAAAAAAGTTAATAATTTTTTTCAAGTTTTGAGTTGTAATTCTCTCCACCCCCTCTCCTTACCCCCATTGAGAAGACAAGCAATTTGACATCGATTATAAATGTGTAGGTTTTTTTCCTTTTTTCTTTTTGGAGGGGGGAAGGCAGGGCAATTGGAGTTAAGTAACTTGCCCAAGGTCACAAGGCTAGTAAGTATTAAGTGTCTGAGGCTGGATTTGAATTCAGGTCCTCTTGACTTCAGGGCTGGTGCTCTACTTACTGCTCCACCTAGCCACCCCTATACATGTGTAGTTTTGCAAAGCACATTTCTATGTAAGTCATGCTGTGAAAGAAAATAGAGACCAAAAAAAAAAACCCCAAAGAAAAATAAAGTAAAGAAAATTATCTTCGATCTGCATTTAGGCTTTACCAGTTCTTTTGCTGGAGATGGACAGCATCTTTCAGCATGACAATCTTTAGAACAGAGAACGGCTCAAGCATCCTCTTGGATTGCAGGTGTGGGGAGGATCCCAAAGGAGCGCTTCCTATTCTGTCAGCAGTCATCAAAGTTGCAACATGACCCTTTCTGATATTTTTGTGTGGGTTCCTATGAAGCAGCAGTGGCAGAGTGGATGGAAAGCTGGCGTTGAAGCTAGGAAAACCCAGGTTCAAGTTCTGCCTTTGACACAGCCTGCCTATGCGACCCTGATTAAGCACAACCTACCTTGGTGTTCTGGGTAACTTTTTTTTTAACTGTCCCTTTCCTATTCCTGAGTCACAAGTGAGGATCATCTTCCCTAATTATATAAATGGAATCCCATTTCACACATTTACTTATTATGTGCAAGTAAAAAACCTTGAGTTTTAAATCATTCTATTTATCTGTAATCTATTAAGTTACCCAGAAAGATGCTGATGGTACAAACCTTCCCCTTGGAGTTCACTCTGATTATTGGATTTGGGGGGATGTTATACCCTAGGAAAGCTGGATCTCCAGTTTTTCATTGTTTCTGTCCTGATTTATTTATGAACTTTCTCCTAAAAATAACTTGTGAAACTAAAAAGAAGTCCTTTGATTTTCCTTTTTGCAGGGCCTGACTTGAAGACCTAAGGAGAAAAAGAATGGATTCCAATGAATGTAGATCACTAAAATATTTTATATATTTGTATGAAGATTATGAGCTTCCTGAATACCAGAAACTCCAGAAGAAACATTCTATTTATACATTTATATCTTGTCTTTCCTGTTGGCCATTATTCTTAATTTAAAGTATATTTATGGCACCTGCAGAGAAAAGCATCCAGGCAAAACCTGTTTGGGGGCGGGGTAGGGGTTGTTTTAAAACAAGTTATGATCTGATGAATTTAACGGAATGTTAAATCACATTCATTTTCATTGGAAGTCATATCAACCATTTCTCATGATATTTTATCAATATTTAAAAGAAATAAAATGAATGTTAATTCTCCCACTTGTATAACATCATCAATAAAACTTTTTATGAGCTAAAAATAAATGTCAAATAATGTAGAATGTAAATCATGACCCAGTTAATCTAGCATGCTGTTATGTTGACATACTTTTCAAGGTGAAATAATGAGATAGGAATCTTAGAGACTAGACAATGAACCTCATTTTGCATTAACCATTTGGGGCCCCATTTGGCTCTGATGACCAGACAAAGATGTTAACATTGGCCTGAGGAGCTGAATATCCAGTTGATAGCCTTCTAAAGGGAAAGATATTTAGAATGACAACGGGATAATGATTTATTAAGTTTCATAGATCCAGAGCTGGAAGGAACCTTAGAGGTCATCTAGAATAATCCTTCTCATTTTACAACTGAGGAAATTGAGGTCAAGAGAAATTATGAGACTTTCCCAAGGTCACACAGCTAGTAAGGGCCAGAGTTGGGATTTGAACCCACATCCTTTGTCTCCAAATCCAGTTATCTTTCCACTGCAACATTAAGATAGGGCAATCCAATTTGCTTTTCAGTAGTAGGCTGTAAAATTGGAAATCCTTATGTGGGTGACTGATTGATTACAATTACTGATTGATCCAGGCCAGCTCAAATCTCAGCTGGTAGTAGTTACTCAATGGTAACATTGAGCAAGCAGTTATATCTTACAGATTTACCAACTTATGTGCTCTGACTAATTGGACAAAATATTGCTATTACTGAAAATGCCAGGTAGGCTGCAGTTGATTAGTGGTTGTAACTTGGACATTAAAGTATGCACTTCTTTATATAGCCTGCTTGCAATTGCAAAGGGGGTGCAGTGTGATGTCCATGTAGATTTATATA
>JAQQSW010011536.1:0-12735 GCA_028646575.1 Pseudocheirus occidentalis
TGGGGGTGGAGCCTGGGATGTCGGAGCCCCACAGCCTCAGCCATCCAAAAGGGAGGTTAGCTGTGCTGGGAACCAAAACGCGGCGGGGGGTGGGGATTGGAGAGGGGGTCCCGTACGTAGGAACCCAACGGCTTCAGTCATACACTGGGGAGGTTTGCAGTCCTGAGAACCAAAGAGTAGGTGGGAGAAGGGGGGGGGGGGTGTTCTCGGGATGTTGGAGTCCCGCAAACTGAGCCATCTGATCTGGAGATCTGCGGTCCCAGGAACTACAGGAGGGTTGGAGGGAGAGAAGAACGAGGCGAAAGAAGTAGGGGAGGTGGAAAACAGCTGGCAGAAGGGCAGTGGAAAAGAAAATGAGGTTAAGCAAGTGTTGGCTAGCAGATCTACCTGAAAGGCGAAGGCATAGCGAAGCCGGGTTCTCATCTCCTCCAAGAAGAAAGGTTTCCCCAGGTAGAGTACTCCCACTCAAAAAAAAAAAAAAAAAGCAACTGGACCCCTTGCCCTCGGAACCAGACACGAGGAGGAGGATGAGGAGGAGAAGCAGCACCACCAGTCTTTACAATCCACCCGGCGCCAGGCTACCGGGGCCGCGAAGAGAAGAGGAATCTTCAAAAGGACTAATCCTTAAACACCACCCCACACACATTAAATTAAAGGAAAAAAATAATAAAACTCCAGAAATGGCGACGGGGCTGGTAGTCTCTCTCTTTCTTTTTTTCCCCTCTCTGCAAAAACAAAACAAAACCAAAGAAAAAAAAGCCTAGAGATCTAAGGCGGAAAAGGAGAGTGAGGGGAAAAACCTCAGTAAACTCCTAAGCCACTTGCTTCCTTCGCGTCCTAAGCAACTACTGACCCCCTAACTAAGCTCTCTGGGCCCCTTAGGACTTCATAGGGAGTAGCTGGAGGAGGGGGAAGAGGGAGGAGGGGAAAGGGGTGGGGGTAAGAGAGGGGTGGAGGGTACGAGAACTGCCATCCTTTCATCTCACCTACCAAACACACACGCAGACGCGGGGGGGTGGGGGTGGGGGTGGAGCGCGCACACATAAATAATAATGATAATAATCAGACCACAAAAAGATCTCTCCGTACCTCCCCCTTCCCCCGCCCGCGCTCGCGCGCGCGCGCACACACACACACACACACACACACACACAGACACACACACACTTCCCCACTTGGATAAGTATTTGCCATAGATCTTTAGCCTTTAGGATCATGAATGGGGGGGGGGCAGGGGGGAGGGCTCGTAGAGAATCTACTCCCACAGCCCCCAACCTTCTCCTCCCCTACGCAGTCCGCGGCTCTCTGCCTCGCTTGCCTGGGAGCGAGCACCGAAATAGCTTTCCTGAAAAACTTCAAAGCCTCAGCCAAGAGCACATCAAAGGGTTCCAGAGAGGGGCCAGCGCTGGGATCACTGCATTCTTTGCAACTTACCGTGGATCCACTCGTCAGCTCCACCGCGAAACCTCGAAGGCTCCTAGTACTGGGCCTCCTGGCCGGGACCCGGGTTCCGCACCCAACCACCCCACTCCTGCCCAGCTTTGCGAAGGCATCAGAGAACATGGGCAGCTTTGATGGGGAGGGGGGGTGGTAAGGAAAGGGATGGGAATTAAACTGTAATGTATGATTTTTTTTAATCTAACCGAAAAGGGGGGGGGAATGAATGGGATCGCTCCACCACCCCTTTTTATGCAAAAGATCGGATGCCTCTTCCACCACCATCCCAGCTTCCCTTCCCTCCCCCTCGAACCCCCCTCCCTCCCCTTCTTTCAACACAGGTCTTGTTTCCAGCAGTCATTCCATGCACCAAATGTCCTCCGGGCTATTCCAACAAAAACTGAGCTGTGGGTTTAACTGTGCACATCAAAGGCAGGAGCCGAGAAGCACGGTCCTGAAAGGGTGATAAGCGCCTTTCTGCAACACCCCTGTCCCCTTCAACTAACCCAAACCTCTGGAATATAACACCATCATTCATATATACATGCATACATGCATGCATACATACATACACACACACATACACACACCTTTCCGTCTACCCCCCCACACACACACCTTCAGCCCTCTCCTAACCCCCCTCCGGATCTGAGAGCTACCCCAATCCGTTGCTCCCCTCCTGCCGCAGCCCCCTCACTGCAGCCAAGAACCTGAATTCCAGGAAGAGAACGGGGGGGACGTGTTATAATTGTGGGTTACCCCCCACCTCAAAATGTTTCTTTGAAGCGGATAGTCCATCGCACATTACATATGTATTAGTACACATAATTATATGTGCAAACATGGCTTTTTTGCAAAGGAGTTTGGAGACTCAGAATATAGATATTTACATCCATTTTATGGATTATTATTTTTTTTTAATCCCCAGAGTTGTTACTAAGTTACCAGGACCTTATCAAAGAGAAGCAATCTCGAGCCAACTCCCCCAGGCTTTGGAGCGTCAGAAGTAAGTGATCCCGCCGCCCCAATCATATTAGCCCAGCAATCCCCACAGTGCCGGAGGAGCCTTAAAGGGACAGGTCCCCCCCCACCTTCAACACCCCCCGCCACCGAGTCCACCACCCCTGGTCTCGGTAGCCGCCCTCAGCCGCCGCACGTTCCACTCCCCACGTTAACCCTTCTGGTGCTGACCTCTCTCCTTTCACAACTTGAGTTTTTGACTTCTTTAAATCCCTGTTTCTTTTCTCCTTGCCTCCCGCCCTCCGCCCCACCCCCAACCGCCGGGCTCTGCACCCCCTCCACCCCCCACCCCAGCACTGTGGAATGCAAGTTTATGTGTAGCATTCTGGCTGTATCCAGTACTGCAAGCCCCGAAGTAGATTTTTTTCTCCTATCATCAAACACTTGCCCCCGCCCCCGCCCTTCTCCCCCCGCCCCCCGCCTCCTCCTTCTCCTCTTCTCTTTGAATTAAAGTTTCCCTGGGGAGCTTTAGCCTGCTTACTGGAGAAGGTGGTTTCATACCTGCGAGTTGAACTGGTAAGATTCCAGCCAGCCAAGCCTGAGCACACACATGCGTGGATGTGTGCATGTGTGTGAGTTTCAATGAGTTTTATGTGCACAACTACGATTGCAGCTGGTTAATGCAATTGAGCTGACTCTGTGGGTGATGAAGGGGAAGGAGACGTGTGAGTAGATGCCTAGGTGCTCTAGGGAAGAAGGGGGAAGCAATCCTGACACCTAATTAGAAGGTATTTCCCAATCCAATTAAGATGAAAATCCGCAACTTCACCCCTTGTTCTTGTCCCAAGCCTCTTTGCATTAACTGGACGTGTACACATCATCTGTGTCTCGTGGCCACCGAACTGTTCCAAGGTGTTCACATCCTCCCATGTGTTAAATATTAAAGACATGGAATATCTTTCCCAAGACACAAGGTTTTAATGTTTTGAAAACGTCTCAATTTCCCCTCCCCCCATACCATCTTTTAGTTCTCCCTCTATCCTGGAGCTCAAAAGACCTATGGTCATAACCTCCTGTCTCTGGGAAGAAAATAGTCTACAGACCCAGAAACATTAAGGAAATTTTTTAAGAGATGGGAAAAGTGTCTTTTTTTTTTTTTTTGCCCTTCTGGTGCAATGAAACCCTCTTTGTAACGAGATGACTTAATTATTAAGTTTTCTTTCTTTTTTAATTAAAGTACAGTATGTAACAGAACTCCAGCCTCCTGCATGTGGCAGTTTTCCCCAGCATAATCAACATTACTTTCAGCTCAATACTTTGAAATCGCCAATTGTTCAAGACACTTTTTCCACCTTGCCTTTCTTGCTGAACTTAATTTATGAGAATCCCTTTAAAAGGCAAAGGTGCCTACTACAACCTATTATTAGGCCTTCAGAAGAACTAATTTTTCTCAGCTTCGAAAATTGTCTCCCGGTGACCTGCTGAGAACAGAAAAGTATAGGTCTGACACCCCCTCAATTGACTACTCTGTGCCCTTAGCCTCTATAGATCAGGGCTGCTCTGTTGTTATTTTAGAGAGCCTAAACTAAGATGAGGTTAACCAGAAGCTGACTAGTCTTTAGGAGAAAATGGACTGAGGGGCCCCAGAAGCACTGTTGTCAAAATAGAAACCACAAAGTCACCTTCACCCCTAAAACACATACAATACTCTTGATCTTCTTGGTAAACTGGCAGAGTGACTTCCTTCTACATAGAACTACATGTTATCCATAAGCAATTCTCTCCACTCCACCTTCCCCCTCAACGAACACAGAATGTAAGCTTCTTAAGAGCAAGGATTATTTTCATTGTCTCTATGGACAATGCTTGGGACAATATAGTAGGTATTTAATTAATGTCTGTGGAGATGAATTTGATACAGGATTTTGTGTATGAAATCTGTTTTCTAGGTCCATTTAGAGGAAGGGAAAGGGAGGACTTTGTGAGTGATTTTTGTCTTGGAGGGTCCCTAATGGGGAAGACAACAAATGTATTTGTGAGGAAAGGAGGAAATGGGAAGAGGAGCCCTGTAGGGTGAGCTCAGAATTCAACACTCTAGCTCTTAAGAAATTGAGGAGAATAATGCAAGTTTCAGTCCTATCATAGTTTGTGACCAGGTTGTGAATTCATACAGAACACTACCTGTTTGCATAGATTTCAGTTGTACCACTGATGCAACTGTGTGACTTAGTCCAATGATTCTGAAAAACACTTTGGAATTATATGGAGGGGGGAAAAACTATTAAAATGTCGCTCTTTGACCCAAAGATCTTGCTTCTAATCATAGTCCTTAAGAAGGTTAAAGATAGAAAAGTAACTTTTTTTTGTGATAGCAAAGAACTGGGAGCAAAATAGATGTCCATCAATGGGAGAAATGGGAGAAATGATAAACAAATGGTGGTACATGAATGTGATGGAATATTATTGTACCATAAGAAAAGATAAGTATGAAGAATTCACAGAAACATGGGGAGACTTCTGTGAGCTAATACAGAGTGAAATAATCTGAACATAGAAAAAAGGTACAAAATGACTGTAACAAGATAAATTAAATGAACAATAATACCAGACTAAATGCTATATAATTACAATAACTAAGTTTTACCCAGGAGAAGAGATGGGAAAACATACCTCCTTCGTTTCCTTGGAGATAGATGGGTAGTTGTAAATGTGGAGTGTTGCATATGCAAAGGCTATCAATGTGTCAGTTGGTTCTGTTTAATATATATGAAAAAAAAGACAAACCAAGATCTTTGATACAGGGGACAGCTGGCTGGGGAGTGGAGGAAAAAGCGATATATTTGGAAATGAATATGATGTAAAAACAAAGACATAGATCAAAGTTTATTTGGGGAAAATATACTTAAGTGGCCATCTCTCAGGTCTCAAGGCACTGAGCTATTTCCAGTTCATATTTCCACAAGGAGCATTGGTACAAAAGGGTAAGTAACTGCCACTTATTTAGTTTCTTACAGAATAAAGAGCTTCAACACAGAAAAAATCCAATCAAAATCAAAACAGGCCATGTTCAAAGACAGGATTCTTAAAATGGAAAGCAGACACTTTGCCTTCAAGGGTGGTTTCTCTCCTTTCTTCTTATAGCTTCTACAGGCCTTTTATTCCACCCCCTGCGTCCATTCTGGAAAGTTGTTAGAGACTATAAACAGGGTTCCCTTTCACTCCCTGATGGTTTTGTGGCAACAGAACTAAGGAATGAATACCTAGTTCTCTCTCTTAGTAATAACACATCAGAGCATTTGGTTTCCAGGAAATATGTTTGTCCAGCCACTGACCTACCTACTTCAATGATGTTTACTATTTATTTCTTCTTCTGTCATCAAGCACCACAGGCTGGTACCAAAGACACGTGACCTCTTGGATTTATGGGGTCACTTGACCACTTGTTGCTCATACTACCAGAGGAGGAACCAAAATCCTCTCTACCTGTTACCCAGCCTCTTTCTTAGGAGAGTATGGTTTTCCATTTTTCCCTTTTCTCTCTGGCAGCAGATATATCATGTGACCAATTGTAATCCTGTACTGTTGCCTGGAAACTGGAAAGCAAGGTGATAGATTACTGCACATGCTCACTATTCTCTCTTTTTCTTTAAAAAAGAAAAAAAAAAGGGAAAAAAACACCCCACAGAGTATGAACAGCACACTCTACCTCACAAGAAACAAGTTCAGTAAAACAGAGTGGTCTTTTTTTTTTTCCCTTCTGGAACTGTATATGGTCAAAACAAATACAAGAGAGTAAGAATCCTTTAGAAGGGACCCTGAGAGATCATTTGCCTCATTCCCTTTCCTTTAGGCAAGATTTCACCGTAACTATTCCAGATGAGAAGCCAAATTAATCAGGATTTCGGGGTTGAGAATCATAATTTTAAGAATTGTTTTTGTTGTTGGACTCTCTTTTGTGATGAAGTCTGGGAGATATGTGTCATTTGGATTGATGAAATGCATAGTGCCCTCTGGTAAAGAGAGGGCATATTCTACCCCTTTTAGAAAAGAAAACAGTTACTTTGAAGGAAAGAAGTTTTTAAAAGAAGCTGAAAGCTTTTTAAATGTCAGTCAAGAAGAAGAGCAATCAGCCCATTACCCATCACAGAAAGGGAAGTTAAGGGAGGCCAAGGCACCTCTTCTCTCCTGCCATTCCCACTCTACCACCAGATAATTTGGGCAAGCTAGTCTAATTCTGGAGGGTCCTACAGAATAGAAGACCTAAGATAACTTCCTTTAGCCCTGTCCAAGGTCAGCCCAAGGATCACAGATCAAAGGATTTGGAGATGAAAAAGGCCTTGGAAATCATCTTGACCAACTCCTTCATTTTATAGATATATCTGTAGTACCTACCTCACAAGGCTGTTGCTAGAAAATTATTAGATGCTGAGTTCCAGTATCTCACCAGCCAGATTGGCTAAGATGACAAAAAGGCAAAAATGATAAATGCTGGAGAGGATGTGGAAAAACTGGAACACTAATGCATTGTTGGTGGAGCTGCAAACTTATCCAGCCATTCTGGAGAGCAATCTGGAACTATGTTCAAAGGGCTATCAATAAGTGCATACCCTTTGACCCAGCAATACCACTTCTAGATTTATATCCCAAAGAGTTCAGAGAAGTGAGAAGAGAACCCGTATGTACAAAAATATTTATAGTGGCTCTTTTTGTGGTGGCAAAAAATTGGAAAACAATGGGATGCCCATTAATTGAGGAATGGCTGAACAAGTTGTGGTATATGAATGTAATGGAGTACTTCTGTGCTATAAGAAATGAGGAGCAGACCGACTTAGTAATAACCTGGAGAGACTTATATAGAGTAACACTGAGGGAGAAAAGCAGAACTAGGAGAAATTTGTACACAATCACAGACACAATGTATGTGTGATGACTAACTTCGATAGACTGGGCTCCTCTCAGCAATATAAGGTTTAAGACAACTCCAAAAGGCTCATGATTGAAGGAGATTTCCACATCCAGAGAAAGAGATGCAGAGTCTGAATGCAAATTGAAACAAACTACCTGCTCTGTTTCTTTTTCTTGTTTTGTTTTGTTTCCTCTTTCCCACTGATCATTCCATCGGTTACAGTCCTTTACAACCTGACTAATGACTAATGGGAAGATATTTGTAGATCCTGTATTCAAGTGTATGCCACCATGATGGGGGAGGAGGGAGTAGAAGGGGGAGAAAATCTGAAACTCAAGGGACTGTGGAAGTGAATGTTGTAAACTAAAAGTAAATAAACCAATTGAATGTTTTTAAAAAATAAAGATCAGATAATATGTCCTAAGCTCTTTGTAAACCTTAAAAGATTAAAGATCAATGATTGTTATTATAGTATATCATTACAATGATATATTATTACAACAAAAAAGCTCTGTGAAGTTTGGATTCAGCCAAAGGGGCACACTCGAGGACCTAAAGGACCACCTGTGGTCTCAAGGTCAAAGGTTCCCCACTCCTGCCTAGATCCCTAACCCCTCATTGTTCTACACTGTCTATTAACCCAAACTTTGTTTGGTAGCTATCAGGTGATATTCATCCCTCATGTCATTTTTTTCTGCATGTTCTCCAGTAGGTTCAATTAATTCGAAAGATGAGGTTTAAGTGGTACTTTGGAGGAAAGATGGTTAGTGGAGTTCCTCTTCTGTTTACTCACTCTAGAATTCTCATCTTACCTTTCCTCTATCTCCCTTCTCTCCTCTTTCCTTAGATTCTTGTATTTTTTTTCTCTCTCACCTGTACCTTCAAAATGATGTTTGGGGGAAGGGCATTCAAAACTTCACTGAAATTTTGAAACCCTGAGGAAAATAGGTGGGAGTAGGTTCTAGGGTTTGAGGGAGGAACAAAACAGAAATGTTGGATAAAATTGAAATATATGTAATATTAAATTTTCCAATGCCTTTTCCAGTAGCTTCATTAGGGACATAAGATTGCATTACATGTAACTTGGTTTCCTCATAAAATGACTCTGCTTGTTTTATTAAATTTAAAATTACCATTTATGAAAATAGTAATTACAAATATACTAACTAAATTTGCTTTTAAGGACTTTAAACTTTTATTACAATTGAAAGTACAGGCTGCTAGAGTTCAAGGAATCCAGCATCTTTTAGTTTTTGTCAGTTTATTAGAAGCAGACAAAAGCCTGAGAACAAAATCAACATTATAGCAAAACAAAGAAAGTTATTGTGTCTTTTGGATTCAGGACTCTCACTCTGTAGTATCAAAAAGATGCAGAAAGACTTCATCTTCAGAAAAGAGGCAGAGAAAAAAGAGGAAAAAAAAGTACCTCCCAAACTCTGAGTAGATTTTTTGCCATTTGGAGCTTAGTCTATTACTTTCATTTTCCTAATGTGTTCCTATTATTTCGCTCCCCAGCTCAAAACTCATCAATGTCATATTGAATTAAATCTAAATACCTTGGTCTGGCATACAAAGTCCTCTAAAATCAGCCTTTAACCCATCTTTCCAGCCTTATTTCCCACTCTTCCTCTTTGCGCATCCTACTTTTCTACATATATGGTCCCTACAATTGGAATACCCTCTCTTGCCAGCTCTCACATAAAGTACCAGCTCCATGGAATGGTGTTTCACCCTCACACATGACTCTGATTTGTTCCTTTCTTGTGGTACTTATCACATATTATTTTTCAGGTAGTATTTTATCTCCACTAGATTTCAAGTTCCTTGAGTACAGGTGACCTTGTTATATGTGTCTTTGCATCAGTAACTAACACAGTGTTAAAGCTAGTTGAATGAATTGCTACATTTTCTGAACTGTCACTCAGAATTTTCTGATTCTTCTTATTCTTTACTTCATCATCTAAATGGATTTTAGAAATTTGAAGACTTTCTGGACTTGAGACTGGCTTTTCTGTTCATCCACAGGCTATTTCATTTTTCATTTTGACATACTGATAAATTCAGGCAGATTTATTTCATTTAAGACAGAAAGTAAAGGAATCTCAAAGCAGGTAAGACACATGAGAGGTCAGAGAGCATGTTGCATAAAAGGGGGAATGTGCCTCAGCAGGATTCCAAACTGTCTTCCTAGTTTGTGCTCTACACCATCTGAAATAACCTTCTCAACAAATACCAAGACCATAGATTTAGAGATCGAAGGGCTCTCAGAGGCCAGCTAGTCCAACTCTCTTGTTTTTCATATGGGAAAACCAAGGTTGAACTGATGCAGAATAAAGTAAGCAGAACCAGAACAATTTATGTTACAACATCAATATCATGTTACATTATATCACATTATGAAAACAAAGAAAAATTTAAAGCCTTTTATGGATCGATAAAGAACAAAATGGGACCGGGAGAAAAATGTATGCAATAATCAAACACTGTAAACAGCTTTGAAAGCTGTAAGAACTATAATCAATATACTGACTTACATTATTCCAGAGGACTGGATGAAACATTCTATTCACTTCCTGACAGGTGGTTTTAGATATATATTACACACACACCCCTATACATATATACACATGCATATATACGTGTATATGTATATGCTTGCACTGTATGCACACATATGTATCTGTATATATACACAACCAATGATAGGATTTGTTTTGGCTTGATTATGCATATTTCTTACAAGAGATTTGTTTTTATTCATTCTCTCTCTCTCTCTCTCTCTCTCTCTCTCTCTCCAGTAAAGAAGAAGGCTGGGAGGGAAAGAAAATAAATTTCTCTTATTTTTTACAAAAAAATTAAAAAAAAGAGAAGGGGAGGTTCTACAGATGTGGAATGTTGTATGCACTTTCAGATGAGCTCATTTGTTAGTTTTGCTTAATTGTTTTATTTTATTACCTGAGAGTGCTGTAGTGAGGATAATCTATAAATGTTTGTAATGTAAAAGCAAAATATATCAATAAAACTTTCTAAAAAGAAAGAAAACTAAAACCTAGCGAGGTTAAGTGTTACTTGCACCAGGGTCACACAATGGTAGTAAATGTCAGAGGAAGGATTTGAACCCAGATCAGGTTGATCCAAAGCCATCATTCTTTCAAATATATACCATATTATCTCCCATACAAAGACTCCCTTTGCAGCCTGTGTTGTATTCTGATCAAATGCACTTTAATTCCTTTCCATATAGAATCACAGAAAGTAGAAGATAACTTTTGCTCCAAATACCTCATTTTATACTTAAGGAAATTGAGGTCCAGAGAAAGGGAATGAATTGCTGAGGCATTTCAACTTGATTAAGAAGCCACATCTCTTGCTTCCCAGAACCCACATTCTTTACTTGCCACCACTCTGCCCTTCGATCTTGGATGGAAGACATTTACAGCTTTCTAGACCACATGATAACAAAATTATTTTTTCATAATAAAATTTTTCTTCTGTACTTAAAACTGGAAATACACTTAGCACCTTAAGAGCACGTTAAATTGGGGTGGCTAGGTGGTGCAGTGAATAGAGCACTGGCCCTGGAGTCCAGAGGATCTGAGTTCAAATCCAACCACAGACACTTAACACTTACTAGCCATGTGACTTTGGGCAAGTCACTTAACCCCAATTGCCCTGCCCTCCCCCCTCCAAAAAAAAAGGCAAAAAAAAAATCCCAACACATCATATTTATCTTGGCATTTGACAAGACCTGAGAAAAGTACAGTCTAAATCTAAAGCAATGACTGCTGAAGAAGTTGATTTTAGAATTACCGGTGAATTCTCCCATTGAATGCACAAGGCATTTTCCTCAACTACTATTCATACAATCCATAAGGTACAGAGAAGAGGAGAATTTGCACTAGGTTTTGATTTCACAGGATAAACATTTGGTGCTATTCAGCCACAGCAAAGGGAAGAGAGTAGGATAAAGAAGAAAAGCAAGTGGGAGATTGCAGTATAACTCCTAGCCCATGGCTTCTTCTTGAAGTGAAACGTATTTGCTATAAAACACTGTATATATAAAGCTAAGAAAGGAATCCCAGAAAATCACAATAGAAATGGCTTTGGAATGACTGAATTATGGCATAAGAAACAATGAAGGAGATCATTTCAGAGAAACCTGAGGAAGGCTCATATGAACTGATGCAGAGTGAAGTGAGAAGAACCAGGAGAACAATTTCTACAAAAGCAACATTATAGAAACAATCATCTTTGAAAAACTTTGAGAACTCTGATGGATGCAGTGATCAGCCATGATTCCAGAGGACTGACGATGAAGAATGCTACCCTCCTCCTCTTGACAGAGAAGGATGTACTTAATATGCAGAATAAGACATATTTTTGGACATATAAAATTTGGGTATTTGTTTTGACTAACTATTCATATTTGTTACAAGGGTATTTTTTTCTAGTTGGAATGGGGTCAGAAAGAGAAAATACATGTTTGACAACTAAAAAAAAAAGTTTTTTGGAAAAAAAAGCCAGTCTGCAACTGACATACATGCACAAAGAAGAACACATAGAGGACCTCACCATCTATAAGGAAATCCTCTTTAATTTGGACTTCGTGCTATATACACCCTCCAAGACTGTGACATATGTATTTGTTAAACATATAGTTATGTGGGTTATAGCTTGCTTGATATTAATGATAAATGTTGTTAAACAAACATCTCTATTGCTTAAAATACAACTAGGTGCATACAAGAAAGGGAATAACAAACAGCTTATTTGGGAGACTTTTAAAGGAGCGACTGCTCTGTGATCCAGTCTTCCTTCCTACCTCTGCAATATGGCAGATAACTCCCTCTCTGAGACTTCCTGTGAGAAAAACGCTGCTCACACATGACTGATAGAATCAATACTCTTCCAGATGACCCTGAGCCTGGATCTTGGACCCCTGGCTGCATCTTCCGCTTTAGGTTTGTTACCTGGGTGCAGGTGACCAAATAGTTCTAAAATAGGTGTTTCCACATACAGAGACAACCTTGTGAGTTTAAGAGTCTGGGAGATTCTGAGTCACACAGCAGGTTTTGGCTAAACTACAGTAGCCATAACTGCGTCTTGGAGTGGATGACCAACGTCAACAAGGAAAGCCCACTTACTCCCCACATTCTCCTGGCCTAGCTTGCTTGGAAGATATGGACTTTGAGAGCAATTGTACAGAGGAAAGGTGAATGGGAAATGACTATTTGGCAGTCCCACAAAATGATTTATATATCATGTTTGGATGTTTAAAAGTATCAGCCTCCTAGGAGGCCATGGCAAATAGTAGTAATAAGTTTCTGCTTTATGTTTGAGTCTTTATAAATGATAGTTTGTGAGGTGTGTGTGTGTGTGTGTTTAGCATTTCTTTTGAGGTGGAAATAAGTAAATGAGTATTATATATGTAT
>JAQQSW010011537.1:0-12735 GCA_028646575.1 Pseudocheirus occidentalis
TCATGTTTACTCTGAATAGATTGTATGTTACAGTTGGCCTGTTGTTTCTCTCATGAGGAAGGTAGCTTCTCAAGGGCAGGAGCTGTGTTTTTAGCCTTCCCTCCAACGTCTAGAGCAATTAGGTGGCACAGTGAATAGAATATAGGGTCTAGAGTCAAGAAGACTCATCTTCCTGAGTTCAAATCTGACCTCAGACACTTATTAGCTGGGTGACCCTAGACAAGTCACTTAATCCTACTTACCTCAGTTTCCTCTTATGTAAAATGATCTGGAAAAGGAAATGGTTCTCCATTTCCAACCCAGTTTCTCTGCCAAGAAAACCCCAAATGAGATCACAAAGAGTCAGAATGACTGAAGAACAGTGATGACCACCCCGGTTTAGCACAATTCCCAACAAACAGGAAGAGCTCAATAAATGCTTATTGATGATGGGAAAAGAAAATGGGGAAAAAGGTCAAGGTAGAGAGGGGAAATTAAGGTCAAGGACTGTTTCATTTTTGTCTTTGTATTTCTAAGTCCTAGAACAGTGCTTGACACACAAGAAGTGATTGATTAATGCTTATCATTTGATGGATTAATTTAAATCAGTGAAGCTCTGTGGTATGCACTTGTATTGTAGCATACAGACCAGTGGTTCTCAAAGGGTGCGTGCTTCAACAGTTTCTCTAAATATGCCGTAAAGTGTAGGGAATTTACATTGACAATTGCCTGGGCATGGAAATGGGCCAGTCTCACCAGGGTACGTTGGGTTTCTTATAGCAAAGAATGATACTGTGCTGTGAGCTAACTTTAAAAAGTTTTGAAAACCACTGACTTAGACAGATGTTTCCCCT
Source organism: Pseudocheirus occidentalis (assembly GCA_028646575.1). Classification (NCBI taxonomy): domain Eukaryota; kingdom Metazoa; phylum Chordata; class Mammalia; order Diprotodontia; family Pseudocheiridae; genus Pseudocheirus; species Pseudocheirus occidentalis. Next base: position 834 of record JAQQSW010011537.1, read on the forward strand.
TTGTAAGGCACAGAGGATGTTTAGAAAACAGCACTTAGCTTGGCGCCTGGCATATAGTAAGTACTTAACAAACATTTATTGAATTAAACTGAAAATACCCTGAAGCTAACAAAACAGGAACCCAAGTGGATTATGGACTAACTAAACGAAATGTGGCACATGAATGCAACGGAACATTAGAAAATGATCAGCATGAAAAGTTTGGAGAAGCAACTGGAAGCTCATGTGAACTTACATAAAGTGACAAAAGCAAAACCTGGAAAACAATCCACACACAATAAAACAATAGAAAATAAATATTATATAAGTATAAAGATCAAGCAGAAAAATTAAAATTGACACAAGAAGACACTTCCTTGTTTACAGAAGTGGGGGACGATGGGCATAAAAGAAGTCAAATAAACAAGCATTTATTAAGCACTGACTAGGTACCAGGCAGTGTGCTAGGTGATGGGCATTCCAAAGAGGGCAAACCCAGTCTCTGTCTTTGGGGAGCTCACAATTTGGAATAGACAAAGAAACAAGTATGGACCTAGAAGGTATCAAAAGGGTAAATTGGGAATATTCTAAAGGGAAATGTACTAGCAGTGCAGGGAACCAGAAAAGGTTTCTTGCAGAGGGTGAGATTCTAACTGGGATTTGAAGGAAGCCAGGAAAGCCGGGAAACAGAGATGAAGAAGGAGAGCATTCCAGGAATGAGGGGCAGCCAGTAAAAATATACTGAGCACAGGCAATATGAAGACTAAAGAAGTAGAAAGAGATTAGGTTGAGGAAAGCTTTAAAGGTCAAATGGAAGACCTTATATTTAATCATGGGGTAATAGAAGCCACTGGCATTTATTGAATGGGAGTGGGGATGACATGGTCATATCTGCCCGTTAAGAAGGTCACTTTGAGAGCTAAATAGACACAGGATGGACCAAAGTTGGGAGAGAAATGAGAAAGGCACACAGCAGACTAGCAGGATATTATAATAGTCCAAGTGTAAGGTGATAAGCACCCACACCAGGCTGGTGACGGAAAGAAGGGGCTTATGGGAGGGATCTTATAAGTGACAGGTCTTGGCAACAATTTAGATGCAGCAGCATAGAATGAAGAGAGGCAACTGTTACAATTCCAGTGTGAGAGTTTATACCTCAGAAATCATCCAACATTAGAAATGAGGGCTTGGGTTATTACTCTGTTGATTGTCTAGTCTAAAGGAAGTGATGGAGAAAATGTTAATAATGAAGGTTAAACTTAAAAGTGTGGGGAATTATATATTTTTGAATATTGTGTATATATATATATATTCATACATATGCACACACAATTGCATATACCATGTATTGTGTACATATAATATATTGTGTGTAAGTGTATAACAATTATATACACAATATATTGTATATATACAATAAATTATATATATTTTATATGTGTAACATGTATTTGTGTGTGTTTGTATATTTTGAGGGCTTGTTATTAAACATTTACTAGCACGCCTCTGGACATGTAGGCAGAGGGAGGGAGGGAGAGTGAAGAATTGGAGATGCCGCCTGGATTGTGAGCCAGAATGACAGAAATGAAGATAATACCTCAGCAGTAATAAGTATATTATTGTGATTCTTCATTCACAGGCTCCTGGAGGGTCTAGAAGCCTAATCACTTCATTTTACAAGGAAAGAAGTGACTTACCCAGGGTCATACAGCTAGTGTCCCAGATTGATGGGTTTTATTTGGCAGAGATGTTTTTATTTGTTTGTTTGTTTTGCTTTTCTCTTTTTCCTTGTTATCAAGGCTCTCTCCTTTCTTTGGGGAGGAAGAAGGGATATATTCAGAAATGAAAGGTGATGTAAAAAAAAAGATATCAATAAAAACTGAAAATCATTTCCATTATCCTGAGGCGAAGGTATCACACATTCCAATTGCTTCTATTCTCACTTGCCAATTTTATAGCTACTGTTGTTTATGGTTCAGCTTTCTGTCCCGAGGTTACTCCTCCCAAGATCTCAGGGCCAGAAACTAGGACAGAAAGTTGTCTTTCCACCACCTTTCATAACACTGAAAGGTGAGCAAAGTAAAACACTTTGACTCTGGCTCACAGCTAATCTCTTCCCAGGCTCCCAAAAATAAAGAGAGTAGAGTCAGTTTCCCCAAACAGACCCAGGTCAGTTTTCCCTTTGAGAATCTGTTTTGTCTTTCTTTACTCCTTGGAACCCAATGCCAACCCCACTAAAGCTGCCAAAGAAAGAGAACTGTCTCTTGTGCCACCCTTGGGCATTTCTGCCTTCACTGCCTAAATTTAACTAATGGGACATAATGAAATTCAGGTGAAAGGGCGTGATTTTCAGAGGCTTCAGCTCTCTTTTACGGAAACCAGGCAACCAGTTCACCTGTTCCAGGGAGCCCCAATTTTGCACAAAGGCCCACTGTTCCCGAGAATGCTTCTGTCTTGGCTTTGAGCTGGGGAGTACTTGTGTTTTCCCTGGATACTCGGTAGCTTCTGTGATGTTCACTGGCCAAAGGTTAGAGGTGTGAACACTTCCCCACCATACTGAGTTCAGTTAATTCAGTTTGGGGTAGGGACTTGGCATTTAAATTAAACCAAGGTCAAATAACGCAAAAAATTTTATCTCTTTATTTAAGAGGACAGAAAAATGTGCGTTTGACGTTGTCTTAAAACTCGAAATACTGTTTAGAAAGGGACCCTAGACATTTTTAACCAAGATATATGATAAATATGTCACACACCTTTTCAGAACTCTGAACAAGAGCTAAGATATGGAGCAGGACCAGATAGAACAGTGCCGACCACTGAACTCCCTAAACTCGTAAGGGTTTCAGATGTTACCTGAGGACAAACTACCCAGAATGTTTTCATTTGATTCTGACCTTGAAGTGGATGAGTTTGAGAAGGCAGCAAGCCGGCACTCTCAAAGTGTCCTCAATCTATTAAATCAGACCCTCCCCAGTGACAGAGGTAGGCACTTAGGAGCCAGGGACAAAATCCCAGAACCAGCCAGTGATAATTAGAGATGCAGGATCAGAACAATGGTGAGGCGTTTACTTTCTCTCCCGAGCTTTGGAGATAGTCTTTCTCTTCCCCACTCCCAGTTACTTTCTCACCTTCTATGAGCCTAGCAAAGTGGATAGATCACCTGACCTAGAGTCAAGAAGACTTGAGTTCAATACTGGCCTCAGATACTTACTAGCTGTGTGACTCTGGACAAGTCACTTCATCGTGTTTGCCTCAGTTTCCCCTTCTATAAAATGAGCTGGAGAAGGAAAGACCAAACCACTCCAGTATCTTTACCAAGAAAACTCCACACGAGGTCACAGATTCTATACTGCTGAAACAACTAACCAAAAAATAGAAAATTAAATGGAATTCTCTTTTTGCTCTCCAATCTGGAGAAGTACACAAAGTCAGACTGGGAGTTTAGCAGCCTAAGGTTTTCTATAACTAGGATTCAATAGCACCGTTGAGATGTTCTGGGCCAGGTTAAGATTTGGGATTGGAATAAAGCGTGACATTTGTGGGTCATAAATTAAAAGTTCACTCCACGATAAAAAACAACAAAGATCAATCAGGATGGATCAGTGCAGGTTGACTTGGCTCTCCAGTGCCTCTGCCTTCACCATGTAGACAATGCCTGGACAGAAAGTTTTGCCATTCACCTAGTGAGAATTACACCAATAATGAGGCACATGAAATAATCGTTTCTTATTATTTACTTAACCATTCCTGAGGTGCATTTTATTCATCCAGGAGCTAGGAAGTCACCAATGATTCCACCCCAGACCAATCCCAATGCAAGGGCAGACTCCTTGCTGCTTTAAGAGAAATCAGTCAAGCAGTTTATGTAAAACAGATGCTGCTACCACCACAGAAGTTGCAGATTTTTTTTTTAGTCTTTTTCACCTTTAAGGTTTGTGTTTATGACAAACAGGGTCATGCAGGTAAATGTTTAACAACTTTCAGGGATGGGTGCTGCAGCATAAGACATTATACACAAAACACCCTTTTAAGTTTAATTTGCATTATTAGCATTTTTCCATCACTTTCTTAAGTCTAGACCATTAACAAAACAATAAATCAAACCCTGGTTTGTAGCTGTTACTAATTTCCAAGGTCTAAGTGCTCATGCTGAAAATGAGCTTTCTCTAGCATAGCCCTGAAATGACAAATATTGTTTGAAGGAAGTTGGGGATGTGACCTAAGCCCAAAGGAAGTTTCATAGACTGCTAGAAGTCCTCAGATAAATGTTGAATAACTACTTGTTGGGGATATTGGAGAGGAAATTTCCTGTTTGAGTTGAACAGAAATGAAATCCTTTCTACTTTGGGTATTACAGTTATTCCTTCCACAGCACAGGGTTATGGGGTGGTACCACCAGGATCTGGAAAAGCCACATAAAATTATTTGGCCATCCTTTTGTACCGGGGAGGAAATATGAATTATTATGGTATTAATAGACAAAATATGTTGATATTATAAAATACTGTACATATATTTTATGCATTTCTGAGTTTCTAAACTTCTGTGTCATCTACTGGTCTTTGCATGTCCTCTGCAGCTTCTGAAAAACTTACCCAAAATTCCCATTTAATTTCTTATGGACCTTCGCTATATCAAAACCTGTGATGGGAAAAGTAGTGACGTGGTAAGGATAACAGTATATACACTCAACTAAACATGCCATTGGGGTGGGAGGAGGACAGATAAGGGATTTCATTAAGGCAGGAAACTCCCTCTACTAAGGAAAGATCAACTATTGTGAAATTTGCAACTTGAGAGATTTACCTGGGGCATTACCTAAACTTCAAATGCCATATCCCCCTTATATCCCAATCCACAGCCCTTATGTGTCAGAGGTACTTGGAACCAAGTTTCCCTGACTCCAGTCCAGCATTCTGTCCATTAGCACAGCCTCTAACCCAAGGCAGAAATTTCTTTCTAGTATTTAAATACTTTCAATGACATTGAACTTAATACTCAGAGGAAAGCTTTGGGATTTTGGTCAGGATCTGGTATTTCATCAGTGTGGGGAATGTCCCCAGTGGATGCACATTAATAACCTTATGCCCTTTAGGTTTTTAGAGCTCTCTAGGGAACAGACATTGAGTGATCTGCCCTTGCCCCGTGACCAGTATGTAGGGTTTGGACCCAAGTGTTTCTGATGCCCAAGGTAGCCTTCTAGTGATGATGCTACTTGGACTATTATATCCATTGTTAGATGGTTTGAATTATTAGAAAGGCTAAGCCAAAATCTGGCTCCATCTAACAAAACTCATGGCTTATGGTTTTTCCTTCTGGGATGGAGCAGAACAAGGCTAGGCCTTGACTTGATAGCTCTTCAGATACTCTAGTCTTCTAAATGGAGGCTAAAACTCTTCACAGATTTCTCATATGACATTGTCTCAAGATCCCACCAAAACATCCTCTTCCTTTCCCCATTTGCACATCATGTCCAACTCTCTACAAACCGATTTGGGGTTTTCTTGGCAAAGATACTGAGGTAGTTTGTCATTTCCTTCTCCAGCTGGTTTGACAAATGGGGAAACTGAGGCCAGCAGCATTAAGTGACTTATCCAGGGTCACCCAGCTAGGGAGTGTCTGAGGCTGGATTTGAACTCAGGAAGATGAGTTTTCCTCACTCCAGGTTAGGTGTTCTATCCACTGTGCCATCTAGTTGCCCCAGGCATAGTGGTACGTGCCTATAACCCAGTTACTAAGGAGACTGGCAGATCGGTTGAGCTACAACAAAGCATTTACTCAGATGTCAGCACTAAGGTGCACACTAATGTGGTGAGCCCCTGGAATCAGCTTGCCCAAAGAGAGGGTCTCACTGGCCCCAGTGACAAAAAGAACAGGTCAAAGCTCCCAGAAATATCCAACCTGAGTGAGAGAGGGAAATGCTTTGCAGCCAGGAGTTAACCAAATATCTTACAAATGTGTGTCCAAGTTAGAAGGATGCCCATTGGATAATTTCTTTTATGCAAATACTGATGCGTACAACAGTAGCTTTTTCTGTCTTAGGAACATACTAATTTGTGATTGTCCTGGAAAAGAGGTCTCTTATGGCCCACTTCCTTTTTCCACAATGATCCCTTATCAAGGACTTTGCCCTGGTCTCTAACTAACCACCAATTAATTAATGGGACTTCAGGGAAGTTTCCTGGGGAATCCCTGGGCTTTGTATTAGCAGTCCGGGGAGGTTCTTTACGTTAACCTTCCATGATTGTGAGGTTGTGTACCATCTCAGTCTGTATGGTCTGGGCCCTGCACCTTCTTTGTAGGAGGAAAAGTTCAGGAACCCTTTGTTCCCCACAGTAGCTCAGGGAAGGAATTCCGCTGATTGAAGTCTTTTACTGGAGTAGCATTGATGCCTGTGGTTATAGCATTTTCTGTGTATTCAATGTACCTTAGATGTTGCTATGCTTTAATTTTGCTCCTCCAGGAACGAGCTAATCTCTGAGGACTCAGCATATTGCCACACACTCAGCCAGCTCATTCCTTCACTGGGGCTGTTAGGTTAAAATGAATATCCAAGGTGCCTTTAAAAGGCAGAAGCAATGCAGCACAGGGCAGCCTGCCTCTTGGAGGACTGTGTGTGGAAGAGGGCAGTGCCTCCTGCCCTTTTTTTTCCCTCTATTGTTGTTTGTCTTTCCTTTTCATAGAAGACCAGTGACATCATGGGTGATGTCTTGACTTCCACATACATTGGATTGAAGTGAGGCAGAGTCACACAGAGTCGTCAGCCTCTCTCTTCTGGAGTCTTTGAAGTCCAATGGCAGGACAAAAGTCAGGACACCTGGCAGTGGCTCTGGATGGATGGATGACTAGCAATGTCCTGGGATGCAGTGGGCGACTTAATGTCTTTGATGCCTGACCAAGCTTTAAGCTATCCACAGTACCTGCTTTAGCTGCCTTCCTGGCATCTACCAGTGCTAGTGTGGGTAGAGTCTTCACATGCTTAGGGTAGGTATCCCCCCAAACTCACCAGCAGGACTAAGGCCTGTCTGTAACCTTCAACCTGGTTTAACCTATCTGCAGAGATGGTTTACTAGGGTCTGGCCAAGGAAGAACCATGGATATTATGTGCTTAGAAACCAAAAGCATTGAAGTACAATCAGTCAATAAGTGTTTATTAAGAATCTACTATTTGCCAGGCACTCTGGGGGTAGGCAAAAGGGAATCCCTGCCCTCAAGGAGCTTACTCTCTAATGGGGGAGGCAACATGCAAATAATTGCATATAAACAAGCTATATTGAGAATAAATTGGAAATAATGACCTAAGGGAAGGAATTAGAATTATGGGGATCAGGAAAAGCTTCCTGAAGAAGGGACTGGAAAGAAGCCAGGAGGTGGAGATAAAGAGGGGCAGCCCAGGTATTGGGGACAGCCAGAAGAAAATGCCTTGAGTAAGGAGATGGGGGATTTTGTTCCAAGAACAGCAAGGAGGCCAGTGTTACTGGATCAAAAAATTCTGTGGGGGAAGGGGAGGAAGGTGGCAGAACCACTTCAAACCACAAGTTGTTGTCCCAAGTTATTGCCCTCCCAGCTGCATGATGGGTAGGTACAGACTTGGGCAAACTCCGTGTCCATGGTCCAGTCTCTCTGCTGCTGAATGCAGAGGCTATTGGGTTCTACATGGAATGGGGAAGGGGGACCCTGCCTCCTTCTCTCCCTAACACCATCTGTGGATTCACTGATAGAACTCAAACACCGGTGGATAAAGATAACCTAGCCCTGTCTTCCAGGTGGAGAACAGGTGCAGAATTAGAGCTGCCAGCTGGATCAATAGTCTGAAGATTCAAAGATAAATAAGAAGTATTCAAAGCTTTAGAAAGGAAACCAAGAGATAGGCCTTGATCCATTTCATCATGTTGGGAGGCAGCCTGGTACTGTGGATAGCTGCCTTTGAGTCAAAACACCCTGCAACAAGTCTCATCTCTGACAAATACTGGCTGTGTGACCCTGGGCAAATTTTCACATTTATCTATCATTTTAAATCTTACTTCACCAATCTCCCACCTAGTCAAGCTTCAGGAAACCCTTAAAATGTAATTTGCATTGGTAGAGGGAGTTCCCATTATGATTTTGGACAACTCTGACTTGATCTCCCTTTTAAATCTCCCCCCTAACCCCCCAAAAATACTGAAGAGGCAAAGCATTGTAGTGCATAGAAGGAAAATCTTAAAGTTGGGTAATCCTGAGTTCAAGTCATGATTTCATGATTCTCATGCAAACTAGTTGCATGACAATATTCTTAGCAAAATAAATAGCAAAATCCACTCACATGGTACATCTTTAAAGCCATTAGCAGTAAAGGAAGCAATTTACCCTTTTTCTCCCTATCTCTTTCTCTGTAGACATAGCAAGACTCCAGAGCTTCTCTAGACTGAAGGAGGCACACACTGAAACGGTTTCAGAGAATCACCAACTCTGACAGCTCTGTACCATTGGTGCCACATCCCTGAGGTACTGAGGTTAGGACAGTTGTAGGATTCCACCTCACCCTGTTTTCCATAGACCTATTTTCATATAGATCACAGGCAACATGCAGCCAGAGTGCAGTGATCATGGCACCCACTTGTCTTGGTGATGGCGTGGGCACTTAAGATTGTGGTCTTGTTTTTCAGGCATGGCCCCACTTGGGGTTTCTTGGCAGACACTGGAGTGGTTTGCCGTGTCCTTCTCCAAATCATTTTGTTGTTCTCCAGCCATTTCAATTGTATTGGATTCTTCATAACCTCCTTTTTAGGTTTTCTTGGTAAAGATGCTAGAGTGGTTTTCTCTTTCCTTCTTCAGCTTGTTTTACAGATGAGGAAACTGAGGCGAACAGGGTTAAATGACTTCTCTAGGGTCACACAGCTAGTAAGGGTCTGAGGCCAAACACTTAAATATATCATGAATAAGTCTCAAATCCTTTAATTTTAACACCAGCCAACAAGCAAAGGTAGTGGAGGGAGGAATTTATTTGGTTATTGTCTCTGTCCAGAAGCCTGGCAGTGGGGAAAAAACAAAACAAAACAACCAACTGCGAATTTTATCTGAGTTTCTCTAAGATAAGATTTTCTCCACCTTAAGCAGCAGAGGATCCTCTTCAGTGGCTCCCATGGGCTTTTCAAATTCAGGTGAGATGCATAACATTGAGAGCTGATGGATAGCTTTCAAAGGTTTGCACTTTTGTTTAACCTAAGGTTCCTTTTCTCATCTTTCAAATTTAGAGATACAAACCTTTGGCTTGCAGGGGAAATTTCCATAGTTTATTTTGTATGCAAAATGAAGTCTTTAAGTTTGGAAAGGCTTTTAACGGGGCCTAGAGATATAGTACCAGGCCTGGCATCAGGAAAAGTCATCGTGGAGAGTTCAAATCCAGCCTCAGACACATAATAACTGTGTGGCCCTGGGCAAGTCACTTAATCCTGTTTACTTCAGTTTCCTCATCTGTAAAATGAACTGGAGAAGGAAAGAGCAAGCCATTCCAGGATCTTTGCCAAGAAAAAAGATTGAACAAGGGCTTAGGAGAAAAATGACAAAACTATGGAGCTGTTGGTATTCCTCAGCACCAACCAACAGAAGGCATTTATAAAGCTCCTTCCGTGTGCCTCTCTTGGTCAAAAAAGGGAAGTAGCCTGTCTTGAAAGAGCTTTGCATTCTACCATTTGGAGACGTTGGGTATACATATAAATAGACTTTCAATAAATGCAAAGTGATCTTTGAGGAGGAACTGGTAGACCTCCTGCAGGAAGAAGCATTTGAATGGAACTTTGAAGACAGGGATTCAAAGAGGAAGAGGTGAGGAGGGAGGGCATTGCAGGTGTAGGGGACTGACTATGCAAAGGCAAGATGAGGGGAAGAAGAGCCTTACAAAACCAATCTGGCTGTGATTTAGAGGAAGGGAAGAAATGTATAAAAAGCCTTAAAAGGTATTTTGGAGAATATGAAAGACTGTGTCAAACCTGTAGATCTGGGGTGCAGGGGCTCTCTGATAGAAACCCTTGATATAGTTCTTTAAGGTTTATGAAGTACTGTGAATATGTTGCCTCATTTGATCCTCAGATATTATTATCCCAGGTTTTTAAATGGGGAAATTGAGGCTGAGAGGTTAGGTGACTTGTTCAGGGTCACATATCTAGTAAGGGTCTGAGACAGGATTTGAACTCACAATTTCCTGACTCGAAATCCAACACTCTTACTGTACTACCTAGTTGCCTCTAAAATCAGAATTCTCTTTGAGACTAAAATGGATTCTAAAGTTAGCAAAGGGAACTCTGCCATTATTTATGTATATTTATCAGTTGATGTAAGCACTTCTTGACAAATGACCTAATATTTACATAAAACCCTATTATCTTCCCTTTAAAAATTTTTAATAATACAATTTCCTGGTCCTGTACTAAAGAAAAATACATAGGTTTCCTTAATGTTATCTGCTGTAAAGGTCTAATATTGGAGAAAAATTATTTTAAAGGCCATAATTATTTCGTAATAATGCTTCATTTCAAGCCTTATTATCAATGGGAATTCAGATTTTACTATGATAAAGAAGTAGCTGGAGTGCTTGCCCTACATGTTTAATACTAAAGAATATACTGGATTGTAAAGTTAAGAATACTGAGGAAACGTAGCTAATTCTTGAGCAAGCTAGCCATATTGTGTAATGGTCAAGCATGTACAAAAGCAAAGGAAAGAAGAGAGAATTCTGGGCATTACTGACGTAGACACCCTGTTGATCTTTTTTCATTGCTCTAGTCTTCTACAATGAGCCTCCTTCACATAACACATGGAGAAGAGAGGGAGGCATAACCAATTTATCTAATACATGTAGAACTCAAAAAAGAAAAAGAGGAAAAGGACAGATACTTTCTTGGGTTACTGATGGAATCCTCAATCTGTTTCCCCAGATGACAGGCCACCCTTCTCTCCTAGAAGGACTGATCCTTCTCCAAACCTTCTTGAATTTGTTCTGGGCAACAGAATTCCTAGTTATGGTTGAATGGTCAGGATCTAAGAAGATGGAGAGGTTTTAATTATAGTTACTGACACACTGCACACCTGTCATTTGAAGAACCAACCAGCAGGTTGAGGGAACTTTATCACCAGTGATATGAATAGCAGTAGATTATTTGCTTTATGTTTTGTTTTGGTTCACAGCAATTCAATAAACCTATTTAATATAATATATTGGGGTCACCACAGCCTGCAGTGGAGCTGAGATGGAGGAGGAGGGACACCCATGCCAAGAAAAACATGGCTCTTTGAAATATTGAAGCAGTTAGTCCATCAATAAGCATTTATTAAACAGGCACTGTGCTAAGCTCTAGGGATACAAAGAAAGACAAAAGACAGCCCTTGCCCTCACATGGCAGGCAGCATTGGAAGAACTCTGGTTTTAGAGCCAGAAGACCTAGGTTTAGGTTTTGATAGTGCCAACACCCTAGCTGTGTGACTTTTGTCTGTTCACTTCTCTGGTGCCCAATTTCTGCCTCTGTCAAACAAAGGTTTGGACCAAATGACCACCAAGGCCCCTTCTAGTGCTAAATCTATGATGATGTATGGGCATAAGGTGGGATCTACCCAAATTGCTATGAAATCAGCAATTTATGTTTATGAAGTTCATTGGGAAGTGGTGCTTCAAGGCAATTCAAGGATGTCTTGAAGGCTGGGGAAGCTATTTCATGTCTCAGCATAGGACTAATTCTCATCAGAGAAGCAGTGGCATTTACTGTACACCAAGTATGGAGTACTCCTAAGCATTTCATATTTAGCACTCTGTGTTATCTCAAGAGAACAAGCCTTCTGCCTCTTGCCTACAGGAGTCCCACAACTATCATTGCATTCCATTCCACTCTGCCCTCCACAGTTGGTTACCCTTGCCCTCCCACTTTGCCTTGGACTGAAGAACCAGGAC
>JAQQSW010011538.1:0-12734 GCA_028646575.1 Pseudocheirus occidentalis
GGTGGGTGACAAGGGAGGAATCGAAAGAATCTAGAATTTAAAGTTCTGCAACACCTGCAACTAGGAATTAAGATATACAGGGGCTGGGATAGGGAGACCCTCCCTGTCCTACCAGAAAGTAAGACAGCAGAACAGGGGAGGGGCTTTACAGTGGGATTTCTGCTTTAGGGTTGGGGCAGGGGCAAGACGGGGAGAAAATCTGTAATTAAAAAGTGTAATGAAAATGAATAATGTAAACAAGAAAACAAATAAAAAATAAATTAACAAAAAGATGACAAACAAGCACTAAAAAAAAAGAAGTAGTGGTTAGACCTTGAATGGTTTCAGATTAAATGAACAGATAAGTCAAGAGTTCAAGCAACATGCTTTTTTCAGGGCCGCCAGTCTTACTAACCTGTGCCGGACACTTTTTGGAGCTCTTTCTCATGTAATATAAATATCTTGTAGTATTCTTGTATAGAAAAGATGAAGGAATATGGACTTGATTAGTGGTGTCAACATATGGCCCACAACACTACTAGTGTTACTGAAATAGATTAAAATGTAAGTGGGAAATATTTAACAAAATCAATTAAAATACAATAGAAAACAGAAGGGAAAAAACCTCTGGCAACTTAGAGGATGTGCAACACTGAGTGAAGGCTAAATGAAAATATGAATGTGACAGAACACTATGGTGCAGTAAGAAATGAGGAGATAGGTTATTTAAACAAAAAAACGAGCAGAATTACATAAACTGATGCAGACTGAAGAGAGCAGAAACAGAAGAACAATTTACATTTTCACATTAATGTTTTTTAAATTAATTATTTTGAGGACTCTTACAAACTGATAAAGAATGAAACGAGCAGAACTGGGACAACAATTTATGACAGCATCATAAAAATAGACATTGAAATCTTTAAGATCTATGATCCATATATAATGACCATTCATGATTCCAGGGGACTGAGGATGAAACATGCTATCTGTTGCAGTAAGGTAATGGATTTAGGGTATGGAATGAGATATACATACATACATATATGTGTACATATTTATGTGTGCATATACAACAGATTTTGGGGGCAATTTGCTTTGTTTGATTATGTATAGTTGTTACAATAAATTTACCTTTTTTCTTATCCTTTTTCAGTGAGGCAGAATATGGGAGAGAAAATAGATGTCTATTAGTCTTGTTTTTTAACAGAAGAGGGTACTATTATAGATGTGAAATTTGCATGCACTTTCAGATGAGATCGCTACATTATTAGTTTTGTTTAATTGTTACTTTGTTACAAAAGACTTCTCACAAAGTAGGAATAATCTATAAATATTTGTAATTTTAAAACAAAGTATCAATAAAACTGAAAAAAAGTAAATTAAAAGTGTAATGAGATGAAATGCCATAGGGATAAATGTAAAGTCTTGCAGTTGGTGCAAAAAATCAACTTCACAAATTCAAATTGGAAGTGACACAGCTATATAATGAGCATTTATGAAAAAAAATCTGCAAAGTTTTAGTGAACCACAAGCTCAATATGACTTAGGCATGTGCTTTTAGAAACCAAAAAAGCTAACATGATCTTGGGGACAAGTTAAGAGGCAGAGGCAGGTGATAATCCCACCCTATTCTACACCTTTCAAAACTTATCTGGGATATGGTGTTCAGGTCTAGGTATTACAGTTTAAGGATAATAGTGATAAGCAGGAAAAGGTCAACAACAACCAGCATGGTAAAAGACCTTGAGTCCATATCACATGAGAATCTGTTGAAGAACCTGGAATGGAAGAGAGAAGATTCAGGAAGAGATGATGGTTATCTTCCAAGTATTTCAAGGGCTGTTTTGTGGAGATGAGATTAGATTTGTTCTGTCTTGGTCCAAAGGACAGGACCAAGAGCAGTGGATAGAAGTGGGAAAAGGGCAAATTTAGTCTGGATGTCAGGAAAAACTTCCTAACAATTAGATCTATCCAAAAGTGCAGCAAGCTACCTGGAGAGGTGGTAGGTTCCCCTTCCATGGAGGTTTTTGAGAAGAAGCTGGGAAACTCTTTGCTAAATGTTTTATTAGGGATTCTTTTTGTATCCACACCTTGACTTTCCCCATCCAAATTTCTATATATTGTGGGTGGGTATAAGCAATTAAATAGGAATTCAGGGGAAGGTTTGCAGAAGCCACAGATGACACAGAAAAAGAATTTTTACTTAACATTGACATCATATAGTCTATGACCAAATATTTAACCCGAATTTGACAATAAGGTACTGGAGAGATATTGTATTGAATGAAGGGAGATCCTAAAAGATCTTGACAAATTCCAATGATAAATAAGAATCATATTAGGTTACATTAAATATAATAAGATTAAGTGTCAAGTTTTACACTTGGGACAAAAGAGAATCAACTTTAGAAGTGCAAGATGGAGGAACAATTGATACATATGAATGAATGGTACTGAAAGTTCAATATCAGTCCCAAAGCAAAGATAATCCCCAGCTACACTGAAAGGGATAGCATTCAGGAAAAGGAAAATGATAGATATGCCATATTTTCCTTTTCAATCCACATTTGGAATTCTAAGTTCTGTTCTGGGTACTGTATCTAAGGAAGGACATTGAAAAGATGGAATGTCTAGAAGAGAAAGAACAAGACAGCAAGAGGACCATAGATTATGTCATAAAATCATTTGAAGAAACTGGAGAAGTTTAATCTTAAGCTGATGATTAAGGGGAAAATGATAACTGTCTTCAAATATTTGAAAGAGTGTTTGTGGGAAAAGGTTTAAGTGTTTTCACTTAGCACCATTCTTCAGAACCAGAAATAGTGCAGACTCCAGAGACAGAGGAGCTAGGATTAAATCCTACCTCTAACATTAACTGCCTTTACGACTTTGGAAAAGTCTCTGGGCCTCAGTTTCCTTTTTTGTAAAATGAGAGAATTGGATTAGATGGCTTCTGAGGTTCCTGGTCCCTTCCAATTCTCTCTCTCCCTCTCTCTCTGTCTGTCTCCCTCTCTTTCATTCTCTCTCTCTCTCTCTCTCTCTCTCTCTCTCTCTCTCTCATCCTATAAGTCATTCTGTTAATTATTTCCTATTTATCTTGTATATACCTAGTTTGTATATATTTGTTACATGTTGTCTCCTCTGTTAGACTATAAGTTTCTCAACAGTAGGGACAATCTTTTACCTCTTTTTGCATCCCTAGAGTTTAGCACAGTGGCTAGTACATAGTAGAAATTTAATAAATGTTTTTGATTGCTTGATTGATCAAGTCTCTATTGTGTTTTCAGGCACTGTGCTTAGTACTAGGGACTAAGTACTAAGTACTAGGCACTGTGCTAAGTACTAGTACTAACCTTTAAATTAGAAAGAGATAGATTAAGCTTGATATAAAGAAAAAAACCTTCCAACAATAAGAAATATTTAAAAGCAAAATGGTATACTTTGGGAAATAGTGAGTTCTCTTTAACTGGAGGTCTTTAAGCAGATACTGGGTGACTATTTGTTGTCAAACTTGTACTGGGGTAATTTAGTCTGATCAGAGTGGGATCTTCTTTCCCCATTCCTGAAGGAGACAAGAGTTGATAGAAAGATTGATAGAAAGAACAGACCTGACTAATAGGACCATAAATTCAGCTCTGGACACAAAAGGGATTTTACCCTTCCCTCTATTTATCTTTATCTAGTTTAATCATTATTGGTCTATTCAAAGGTGTTTATTAAATTAAATTTAATAAAAATGTTTCCCTGTTCAAGGTCATCATGTTTGAAAAGGGTTCCAGTTTCCTTTGTCTACCTCAGTTGCCACACAGGTCACTCAAAGCCATTCCGTAGTTCTAGGTCATGCTGTTTCATCATGAAAGACGACAACCAATGGTCAGCTTGGAGTGGTGGTGAAGTTTAGTCCATATCTTCTTTTTTTCTTTCTTTCCTTCTTTTTTTTTTGCATTTTGCCCCAGACACACATCTAAAATGTGTTTTTGATTTTGTGTGCCATGGTTTCTTGTTCGTTTGCTTGTTTTTGTTTTACTTTTTTTCCCCAAAATTTTATTTTTGACTCAAACACCAGAACACAGAGAACAGAGACAAGAAACAAAAAAGTATCATAAACTTAAACACTGGAATTTAAATGCAAAGTTAGAAAGGAAAAAAGCATGTTGCGTGCACAGCAGAACGTAAGAGAAGATTCAAAATAAGTACAGTGAATTTTCATTTCAAGAAAGCCTATATGACAAATAATACTCGCTGAGCTGAGAACTGCCCATCTTTGCTTCCTTGTGAGTTTTCTTTTGTTCTCTGCTGTGCACTTTTTTACTTAGTTCTTTTTTTCTTTTTCCACCAACTTCCCTCCCCCAGGTTACAATAAAGTTTATATATGTTTATATGTATAGATATATACATACATATATATGCATATACATGCATATATAGACATATACAGTCCCAAGCCTATTCCACTCCTGATCTTTGTTTGTATGCATTTGAATATCTCTTGTTTCTTATCCCTCCTGCCTCCTTCTACAGATGGATTCTTTTTTCTTTGCCTGTACATTTTTTGTGGTGATAGCTTAGATATTTGTAGTCACCTCTAGCCCTGGGGGTTTGGGAAATGGTGCCTCTTGCCCCAGATCTTCAGTTCTTCCCTTTAGCCTGAAACCAAAGACAAATCTCTGTCTCCTGTAAGTGCCCACAGCCCAGGGCTTTCTGCCCCACTGCTTCTGCACTCACCAGGCATGTGCTGGTTCATTCTACACCACTTCTCCCCTCCCCACCCCCCTTGCAGCACAGCTGGGTCTGGCGTTCCTAGTCAGTAGACATTCCCTCCATCTTCCTGGGCTCAGACAACCAACTCTCCTCACTATCCTGGGTGTAAAATTTCCCAGTGCTGAGGCTGAGGCAGCCTCTACAACCAACTAACCCCAGGGCTTGCCTCTAGTAGAGACTTGCTGCTAGCTGTTAAAACAGAACCTAGCCTGGAGGTGTTTACTCTTCACAGGGACCAAACCTCATCCTGGGATTTTTCTTCCAATCTTCTGAAATTGTCCCTGGAGGACCCCAGTTATGTCTCTGTTCTTATTTATCTCCACCCACACTTTGTTCACCCTAAGGTGCTATTTTAACTCTTTTGTGGGGGAAGATCTTGACAGCTCGGAATTTTCTGACCTACTCCACCATCTTCCCAGAATCTTCTGTCTAGTCAGTATCTTCTTGTTTCCTTTTTGTGATGTGTAAACTATCAATAAGGCCAATATTTAAATTCCTTGAGATCCCAGATTAGACCAGATTAGACTAGACATGGTATGGTCAACGATGGGTTGGTTTAGATCAGGATCTTAGATCTTAATCTATGGTCTTCAAATCTGTTAAGTTAATATTTTGAAAACTTTCAATAGAATTTATTTCTTATGTAATCTCATGTATTTCATTTCATGAATTTAAAAACATGATTCTGGGAAAGGGGTTCATAAATTTCTCCAGACTTTCCAAAAAGTCCATGACATACAAAACGATGGAGGACCCTTGGACTAGACAGTGTCTGAGATCCCTTCCTCTGCTGAGATTCTGTGATAACCATCTCTAGCATTCTGCTACATTTTTCTACTGTTCTAAGACTGCTAAAGGAACAAACCAGCCTCTGAACAATACCGTATGTATGCAGATCCTGTTGAATGGTTATGGGGACTTCCTGGCTGAACTAAATTGAGTCTTTTAAAGTCACCAAAATGAAAGAGGTCACCAATCTATGAGCTCTAAAAAGGTCTTAAAATGGTTAGATTAATCTAGATATTCAGGAACTCTCACTGGTGGGAGAAACCATTGTTGGAGACCTCCCAGTCTTTGATCTCATGATCTACAAGATACAGGGACTATTTAAGAATATTGACTAATAGGAGGAGATATCCTTGAATATGAATTGGTCCCCAATATCTTTATGATTCAGGGGATTCAAATGCTGAGCCAAAGCAGTCTTTTGATCATTTGCTGTTCTTAGGCTTTAGATGGCAATCAATCAGCCAATCAATTCCAAGTATTGCCATCAGTATTAGTGACTTCTCTACATTAAAATAGCCATCAGGATGCTTGCACAGTCAAGTCTTTCTTCCCTTATCTCCCCATTAGATTGTATAGGTAATCTGATAATAGGTTCCGACATCATAGTAGGGCAGTTTTATCTCTATCACAATTAGAGACAACATCTCTCAGAGAAAAGAATATTTAACAAGTGTTCATTTAACTATCTACTGACAACTAGAATTTAGTCTTCTTCTAGAAGAGGAGAAAGTCATACTTCATAATGACTTCCAAGCATGAAATGTACTAGTCTCTCCCAATCCATTCTTTGCACAGTTGCTTAAATAATTTTCCTAGGTGCAAGTCTGACTGAATCATTCCCCTTCTAATGAACCACAATGACTCACAATTGTCTCAAGATCAAATACTGTATAACCTCTGTTTTTCTTGGAAATCCCTTCACAACCTGGCCTTGAATTTACTTTCCAACCTTAGGATACATTACTCCCCTTTCTGAACTTTTTGGTCCAGTCAAACTGCTCTTGCTGTTCTTCACACATAACACTCCATCATCCCAAGGTAGGCAATGTTAGAGCAAAGAACCTAGGCTAACCACAATTATTGGGTAAAAACCAAGTACTGGTTCAATTTGCTAGCTCCAGGACTTCAGTAGAACAGATGTCCAGCTAGTTCTTGGGCTAGACTAGAATTATCTCCTCACTTCTACCTCTTTTCCTCCAAAATACTGCTCTAACACTATTCTTTCATATGACACTTTTCTTGATCCCTCTAGCTACTATCTCCTTCCTTCCCTCTCTACAAATTGTCTTGAATTTATATTGAATATATAGTTTTATGTGCAAGTTGTCTCCCTGATAGAATGTAACCTCCTAGAAGTTAGGACGCTTTCATTTTTTTAATATATGTTGCATTTTGTGATGAATGAAAAACCTGAGAG
Source organism: Pseudocheirus occidentalis (assembly GCA_028646575.1). Classification (NCBI taxonomy): domain Eukaryota; kingdom Metazoa; phylum Chordata; class Mammalia; order Diprotodontia; family Pseudocheiridae; genus Pseudocheirus; species Pseudocheirus occidentalis. Next base: position 6,950 of record JAQQSW010011538.1, read on the forward strand.
ACAGAGTTTCTGGGCACCTAATAATGAATTTATTAATTAGGCTAGAAAATAATCAATAAATTAATTGTCAGTGGTCTCTTTCAGTAACCAAAGACAAAACCATGGAGATTCTGAATGCTTAAGTACTTTTTGGAAAGAGAGTTCCTCTGACAGATGAAAATCAACCCTGATTGGTGGACAATTCATGAGGGGGTAGATATATTAATGAGTAGGTAGGCTAAAAGTCTTCAACTTGTCCTATTGAGAATGCAAGTGGATCATGAGACTCAGTTGCTTCTAGCAATCTGGACAAAGGAATCCATCTCTACCCACACCACTCTGGTTGGTTTTCTTTTTTATAAACTGGGTCACCCTAAATTCTAATGGAGGGTTCTTAGGGCAGTGACTCATTTTCTTGGGGCAAAAACTCACCTAGACTGGATGTTGTTTACAGAAGTCTTCTAGTTGGGTGGGGGAGTGCCCAAGATCAAGGAACATGTACCCTAAGGATTTGGGCAAGTTCAGTCTATCAGCAATGTTTCCCACTGAATGACTGAATGAGTTTCAAGTACTGCTTCCTGAATGAAGAAAGGACAAACTACAATTCTAATTTAATCATTGGCTGTTAATATAATGGAAAAATAATAATTTCTCTCAATTTAATAAAGGTTGTTTGTCATCACAGAATCTACAGCCCTTTCCATTGAGATCAGACCACCTGGATCAATTATGGGTGGCTAAAACACCTACCAAACTACGTGTCCAGAATTGGTGATAATATGAATACCCAAGGTAGGCATAAGGGAGACAGATGAACAGAAGACTGCCTTTGGGACGTGTTCTGGTCATGTACAGAATATAGTAATGTCATTTACCCCATTAAATGAATTGGCTATGTCCAAATACCTTATAAATGCCCCCTATGCCTAAAAGATTCATAGTATCCCAGACTTGGGAGGAATTGGTCTGAAGATCCTCTTCCATGGCTGAACTACATCTAAAGTATTATGTTCAGCCCTGGGCAACACATTTTATGAAGGACAATTATGAGACTGATAATGCCCAGTGGGAGATAACCAGGATGGTAAAATTCCTTAAACTCATGCCATATGAGTATCAGTTAAAGAAACTAGAGCTAGTTACCCTGAAAAAGAGGAGGCTTACAGAGAATTTGATGGCTCCCTTCAAGTATCTGAAGGATTTTCATGTGGAAGAGGAACTAGAATTTTTCTGTTCATATAACTTAGCCCCTTCCTAACTTTCCAATATTCTTACAACTTTACTCTTCTCCATGTGTTCTGCTATCCAGTGACATTGACTTCCTTGTTGTTCCTCACACTCTGTACTCCAAACTCTAAATCTGGGTATTTTCACTGGCTATCTCCCATGCCTGGAATGCTGTCCTTGCACATCTCTGCCTCCTGGATTTCCTGGTTTCCTTGGCTTCCTTCAAGTCTCAGCTAAAATCTTATCTTCCATAAGAAACCTTCCCAGTTCTCCTTAATGCTATGCCTTCTGTCTTTTTCTAATTTATCTTGTATATAATATGTTTTTACATAGTTGTTGATATGCTCCTTTCCTCAGTAGATTATCAACTCCTTGAGAGCAGGGGATGTTTTTGCCTTCCTTTGTATTTTCAGTCTTTAGTGAATTTGCTTATATAGGCTCATGCTTATAGCAGCCATTTAATAAGTTGCTAACAAGCATGGTGACTTGACTTGTTTGTCCTCAGAAAGCAGTGGTTGGAGCAGTAGGTAGACTTTTCAAAGATACAGATTTTTACCTTGATGTAAATAAAAATATTCTAAAAGTCAGAGTCATGACAAAGTAGAACAGACTGCCTTGGGAGGCACTATATTTCCTCTATCCCAAAATGAAAGTCTTCAAGTCTACATGCATTGGGGATGTTATAGAAAGGATTGTTGTTGAGGTATGGATTTAATTAACTGACCTCTGAGTTCCCTTCCAACTCTGTTATTCAATGATTATTCCAGGATAGTCCTGGAAGACAGATAGACTGATTAGATTGATAGGTCTCCCAGGACCAATCAGTACATGGTTGTATATTTGAATGATCCCTATCTTCCCCAAAAATGAAAAATTAAAATGGCTTTGTCATGATCCAAGAGCATTAAGCAGCAGACAGGCAACTCACTAGAACCCATAAAAATGTGAAAAGAGCTAGCAGAAATTCTCTGAATTGGGTAGAGCATCCATCTTCTGACTGTTTTGCTACTCAGTTGACTTCAGTTGGTTTGCTCTTCCATGTCCATAATTCAAGAAGAGTTGAGTAGAAGTCTTAGCAACTAGAAGGACATCAAGATGAAGGAGAAGGGAAAAATCTTTTACATTCTACTTCCTCCATAAGAACTGAGATAAAAGTCTTTCCCGACAAGGAATTACTATTATTCTTGGATACTCCTTTGTTTTCATAATTCTTAGGCCATGTCTATTTATTGCTTTGGAATCCCTCAAGTTTGGAATGTGCTTTCCACTGAGATCATCCTCTTCCCAACCCACTTTCTTTAAAATCCCCATCTGTATCGAATTTGAACTTGAGTAGGATCTGTTTCTGAGATCAGCTCGTCACGGTCTACAGTGCTCTTGCCCTCATTTTCTCTCTCCCTCTTTCTTTCTTTGGGTTAGTTGGTTGGTTTGGTGGGTTGAGAGGAAGCGTTTACATCTTGAATTCTGTCCTTTTCATCTGGACATGTTCTGGTCGTGGAAATCAGGGTGGGGGATTAAAAAAGAAAGCAACAGGCTATTCATCTCAATGTGCTTAGCCCAATGTAATGCAATAAATATATATTTTTTTAGGGAAAAGAGTAGTTGCACTATAAACAGAAACATTTCAGCCATCTGTTCCAAACCACTTCCAACATAATTACATAACACTGAGACTGATGGCTTGCTGTTTTATCCAAATATTTGGTGGGGAGGGTGACACACTCCAGGGATGTCATAGCCTAACCACTGCTTCCTGCCTCATTAATTCATTTATCAGTTTCCTACAGCCAATTAGGAACAGTAAAATATCAGGGCTCTATCACCTCAGCACAAATCCTTCCCTGAGCTAAATCACCAACTCAAGAAATGTCTTCATTTAGCATCTTCCATATCTGATTGCAGGTTTGGTGACAAGGACACGCTAAGGTTCACCCTGAATAAATGCCCACAAAGAGATTAAGAGAAGAATTCTCCAGCCAGCTTACAAAATCATTCATCAGACTCCAGTGCTTACATACCTTACTTCTCACTCTGCCCCTCTGGTTTGTAAAAATTTGAAAGGTTTTCTTTCCAGGCTGCCAGCCAGCAAGGAAAAAAGATATACAATTTAACCTGTGTGTTTATATCAGTGGGTAAAAGTTGGCAGAGGGGCATGCCCATTCGTTTCTGCCCTGCTTGGGGAAGGGATATCTTCCCATTTCAACCACTTTTCTCTGTGTTCAAGGTCACTGGGTAAAACATCTATACAATTTAGATTTTTATCCTAGGCTCCAGGCAGCAAAAGAATTGGGACTAGATCCTGAATATCCCTCTCTTTTCTGTTCCTAGAATAATTATTAGCTCAGAACTAATCTCTTGCCACTAGGCCCAAGCTTAGTTATCTGGTTGGCTTTACCTGGTTATTGGATTCAAGTCTAAGACATTGCTGTAAGTGGAGCGCTTTACTTACCACAGGGGACGGAACAGAAAAGATAACCACAATCCAGTTCTTCCTGAAGTCCCTAGGATGGAAACCAGGTCATTCAAGGTATTACAAACTATTTACCCTTTCTCTCCAGTACAGAAAAAAAATTGGTGTGGATTTCTTAAAGGTCTTTTTTTCCTTCTCCCCTCCCCCCATTATGTCCATTGCTTTTCAGCCAGCACTGCTGAGAGGGAGACCAGGCTGGGTCAAAATAGCTAGTTTGAGGATGCAAATTGTTTTAACAGTAAAAAAGGGGAAAGGTTACTCTACCATCTGTGTAGTATTCACAGACATTACTCTATTGCTTTCCACCCCATCCCTCCTGCCATCCTCCCAGCCCTGTCATCCCCCAAAGCCCTTGGGAATTAAAGCAAATCACAACAAGTATGCAAACTTAGGCCACTGCACCATCCCTGAGAGATAGTCTGATTCAGAGTTGATCTCTAGAGGCAGAACTGCAGGCTTTGGAGAGAATTGCTGGGCCAGGAGAGACAGCTGAATGGAATTCAGGGTGAAGGCTATTGGCATTCCCACGTCATTGAGGCAAGGTTATGGCACACACATCTGAGGAAGAATGTTTGAAGCTGCCGGGCCTTGCATCCCACGCCCAACTAATAGCTGTAGTAGTGATGGGAAAAGGGAAAGTTGCTTTGAACACAATCCAGAAGAAACCAGAAGTTATTTCTGTTGTTGCGATTCATGCTGTTGAAACTCCTCTCCGATGATCACTCTTTTTGCCCATGTGGGGTCCAGATGGATCTTCTTGACTAAGGAGTTTCTTGTTTCCAGACACCACCGATAGATAGAAAAGCTATGTGAATTCTTATAGCACTGGTGGTGGCAGTTGACATTGACAGAGGACTTGACACATATTCTCTTATTTTGTTCTCAGGTCATGTGGGTATTATTAGTCCCATTATTAGTCCCATTTAAGGATAAGGAAACAGAAACTCAAAGAAGGGAAGTGAATGTCTGATGTCCCATAGCTGGTAAGTGATAGAGGCAGAACTTGAATACAGATCTTCAGGATGGAAGAAAGAGAGAAAAAAGAAAGAAGGAAAGAGGAAGGAAGGAAGGAAGGAAGGAAGGAAGGAAAAGAGAGAGAAAGATGAAGGGAAGAAGAAGGAAAGAGAAAGAAGGGAAAGGAGGAATGAAGAAAAGGAAGGGATTAAGGAAGGAAGGAAAAAAGAAAAAGGAAGATGAAGAAGAGGAAGGGAAGGGAAGGGATATTCAAACACAGAAAGGATGTGTATTCAAATCCCACCTCTGATGCTTAATATCTATGTGACCCTGGAGAAGTAACTTTAAGCTCCTTGAGCCTCAGTTTCCTTGCATGTAAAATGATGAGATGGGACTAAATTACCTCTGAAGGCCCTTTGAGGTCCAGATCTACAGGACTAGGATTCTGTGATCCTATGTCATAATTTCCTCCTATATTCCCAAACTTCCTTTAGATCCATGCTAATGTGGTCACTGTATGAAGACTTGGGAGCATAGCTGAAACCTAAGAGGTGATGGCATTTGGAGAGTGAAGAAGAAGGAATGGAGTGACTGAAACAAGTTCTGAGTAGATGACAAAGGTAAGACTGGAGCAAGAGGGAAGACATTGAGAGATGAGTTTGGTGAGACATTGAGCTCAGTAGACATAAGGTAGACCTTTACTTAAAGGCAGAACAGAAAAAATTAACTGGCTGAACATCAGAAGGAAGGAGGGGGGGCGGAGCCAAGATGGCAGCGTAGAAGCAGCAAAGCACCGCAGCTCCCACACAAACATGCTAAAAAACTCACAAAATGGGACTCTAAACAGATTTTCAAGCTCCAAAAACTCTCCAAAAGACAGAAAGCACATCTATTGCTACAGGCAGCTCAGCAGGCAGGGCTCTTCACAGCAGTCTGGGACCCGCAGTTGAAACCCCGGCCGGGTCAGGCGCTGGGGCATCGGGTGGGGAGGCGTACCTATAGGAGAGCAGATCGGCTGCACTGGAGGCACAGTTACCACATTTATCAGGCCAGAAGAAAAAAAAAGGCTAAGAGAAAGGTCAGTGGATTTTGCTAACTGGGGAGGAGAAGAGCGGGTCCAGCCAAACTGCTCCCAGGTCAAGGAAGCAGTGGGAG
>JAQQSW010011539.1:0-12734 GCA_028646575.1 Pseudocheirus occidentalis
TTACTACTGTTTCTAGCTTGGTTCCTTTTTCTCATGTTGGCCAGTCTATTAATTGCTTGTTTTTTTATCTCTGTGGAACTCTGCTTCCTGGAGGGGGAAAGCTCTGTCCCAAATTGCTGGGGCCCTCACAGCTGCCGGAGCTCTTAGTGGGGCGCTGCAGCCCCACCTCCCAGCCTTGGCTCACTGAAAGCGCACCCCAGGACCACCACTCAAGACCATGATCCAGATCCAGGCCACTCAACCCAAGAGCCCTTGGCCCTGATGGATCACGTCAGCCCCCCTGCTATCTGCAGGCCGAGGTTCTGAAGCAGCCCAGTGGGGGCCGCTGCGGCTCTCAGACATTCCTACTGCTACAGCCGCCTCCCACTGCTTCCTTGCCCTGGGAGCAGTTTGGCCGGACCTGCTCTTCTCCTCCCCAGTTAGCAAAATCCACTGACCTTTCTCTTAGCCTTTTTTTCTTCTGGCCTGATAGATGTGGTAATTGTGCCTCCAGTGCAGCGGATCTGCGGATCTGCTCTCCTATAGCCGTGGTTTCCCGCCCGATGCCCCAGGGCTTGACCGGGCTGGGGTTTTGGCCGAGGGTCCCAGACCCAAGCCCGCCTGCTGAGCTGCCTGTAGCAACAGATGTTCTTTCTGTCTTTTGGAGAGTTTTGGAGCTTGAAAATCTGTTTAGCGTCCCATTTTATAAGTTTTTTAGTGTGTTTGTGTGGGAGCTATGGTGCTTTGCTGTTTCTATGCCGCCATCTTGGCTCCACCCCCCCACCCATCCCCCCTTAGCATTTATTTTGAAATGCAGGTAAATGCATTTCACATTTCCACAAGGTAAAATTAATTCTAGCTTTGCCCGTTTACCTTTTGTCTGGGGGAGCTAAGTGAAATTCAGTGGTAAGTTTCTCCTTATCTCTTCTTTAAGGGTATATCTGTGAGCTGGAGACACATTTCTGTTCTTCATGAGACTATTGTGGTTCAGAGATGGGGACAGGGTGGAATGTGAGAGGAAGAAGATAAATCCTCTTACCTTTTGCATCGTCAGGAACATAGGAAACTGCTTTTTTGAAAAGTACAGATTATAACTTTTTGCTTCACAGTGAATGGATAAGAGTAACATAATCCTCAGGGAAATAATAAATGTGGAAATTGCTTAATTTTATGGACTATTTCCACCTTATCCAACTGCTAATCCTTTTAAGGATTGATTTAGAAGTGAAAAGAGAACAAACTTTCTCATTTATATGTAAAACTCAGGCAGAAATAACTTTTCTTACAATAACATACACTTATGTTATTGTCTTTCGGATGAAAAACAGAATTATTTAATATATCTCTACCAACTTATTCACTCATAAAGCACCTGTTTGCAGAACACTATGCTATTTATCAGTTATAAATTCCACTATCTCCTTATCACCTCCAGTATCAAATATAAAATTCTATATTTGGCATTCAAAGCATTTTATAACTTGGTCCCCCCTTAACCCTCATCTCCTTCCTTCTTTCCTGGATTCTTTCAGGTGATAGCTGAAATATCTTTCACCTTAATGCTAGTGCCTTCTCCTCTGTTGATTATCTCCAAATTATCCTGTTGATACCTTGTTTGTACACTTTGTACTGTTTGGTTGTCTTTACCATTTGAATGTGAACTTGAGATCAGGGATGGTTTTTCACCTTTCTTTTGTCTCTTCCTTGCCTGGCACTGTAGTAGGCACTTATTAAATGTTTTTTCTTGACTTTGGCATTTAAAGCTCTTCACAACTTGGTTACTTTCTACCTTCCTAGTCTTCTTACATATTACTATCCTTTCTACCCACTCTATGGTTTAACTTTATGCCTGTTTGTCCCTCCGTCTTGTTGTTCTTGCTTAGAATGGTCTTCCTTCTCTACCTGCACCTCTTAGAATCCATGGCTTCCTTTAAAGCTCAGCTCAAGTATCACCTAAAAGAGTTCTTTCCCAGACCCTCCAGCTGCTAATGCTTTCCCTTTAAAATTATCTTCCATTAATACATATCATATGTATATGCCATGTGAACTATATATGTGTGCACACACATACACACATTTATCTACCCTCATTAGATTGTAAACTCCTTGGAGTCAGACTGTTTTTTACTTTACCTTTGTATCCCCAGTTATTTGCACAGTGCCTCTACACCATAAACACTTGATAATAAATGCTTATTGATTAGTTGATTACTAGGGAAGATAGAAAATTTAGATGAAACAACAATTACTCATGAAACTTATCATCAAAAAAGTGCTATGTGAGGTCTACAAGGAAAGATAGTAATTATGTAGATAAACTGTAGGATATGAATTGAGACTTTAAAAGGTATGACAGAATTACAGAGGCAGTAGAATGGAGAGAAAGTGGCATAGGGGATGCCATAAGCAAAAAAGGATAAGGAAAGCACAGAGTTCTATGTTTTGAGAGTGTAGGTAAGGAAAAGAGAAATAAAGTAGTTCTCTTTGGTTGAAGCATGGGAGTACATGGAAGAAAATAATATTAGATAAGTATAGAATGGTATGGGGACTCCAGCTGTTGGAAGATCTTGAAAACCAAGCAAAGAACTTGAACCTTGCTTGGTATTCAGTGAAAAAAATGTAGCAGAAGACTTATATAAATTTTTAAAAGCACATTTTTGGCAGAATAAGGACAGGTTGGTTAGTTCCTACCTTTACAGTTTTCTTACATGTTACTACCTGGAAGCTAGAAAACCTTTCTCCTCCCCTCATCTTAAATCCTAGACATGTTCAACTTTGGCCCAGTGATCCTATTTCTGTTTTGGAGGAATAAGATTGGCCACATCCTATAAGGTCTATCAAAAAACCACCCTCAAACAAAAAGCTTGTTACAAAATGTATTGAGTGATTAGAGAATAGCTTATCAAATTTGACATCAAAATGTGATAGAATACTCTTTCATCATAAGGAACAGTGAAAATGAGGAAACAAGAGAAACATGGGGAAAACTGCAAGAAGTGATATATAAAATAAGAACAGTATATACAGTGACCAAGAGCAGTGCAAATTGAGATGGAAACAAAACTTGATGGAAACAAAACAGTGAATACAATGAATAGTACTGGACCCAAATTAAGAGTATATGTCCTATATATAGAGTGGAGTTTCTGTCATACATGAATTTAACTTATATAAATCCAGTAATACATGCCATTCTGTTTATTGAACCTATACATAGCTCTGAGTGAGTTTGAAATTGGAGACAGGTATTCCTTTCTTCTTCTTCAGGTGTTCCATGCAGGACCCACTGATAACTCTCTCTTCTAGTTTCCCTCTCAAAATGGGAATAGGGAGGAGCCAGCAGGTCAGTCCTTAAACCAGGGGTTTAACTTGTTGCTTTGAAGCCACAGGTGTCCCTCTAGGTCTCAAGTGCAGTCCTTTGACTGAATCCGAACTTCACAGAACAAACCCCCTTAATAAAAGGATTTGTTCTGTAAAACTTGGATTCGGTCTTTAGGCCCACATGTGGCTTAAAGGTTGAAGGTTCCCTACCCCTGCCTTAAACCCTATTCTTATCCCATAGTTATTGATCTTATTTAAATTTTTTCCATTTGGCCAGAGGTTATCCAATTTGGGGGAAAAAAGTATAAGATTGACTTTGAAACGAAAGTATAAGATTGACTTTGAAACTAGGACCTAAATCAGTAAGATAGTACTCTACTGTATTAACAGACTAAACTACAAAAGTAAAAAATTATATCAACTGTTAGTTTGTCACACTTAATCAGGTGTGCTTACATGTTTAAGGAATGTTGCTTTGAGTGATTGGGAAATGTCTCTTGTGTCCAAATTAAAATAAAATAAATCCCAAACCTTAACTTCTAGTTGTTTTGAAGTTTTGTCATTTGATAGCCAAATATCATTTAACCCTTCTCTTATAAGTAAATGGGGTAACATCAGTAAGCATTTGTTGAAGTGCCTACTGTGTGTCAAGCACTTGCTAAGTGCTAGAGATACAGAAAGAGGCAAAAGATAGTTCTTTTGCCCTCAAGTAGCTTACAGTCTAATGGGGAGGACAGAATACAATCAAATGTATAACAAGCAAGCTATGTAAGATAACTAGGAAATAATTAACAAAGCGAAGCACTAGAATTAAAAATTAAGAAACTCTTCTTGTAGAAGGTGGGATTTTAGTTGGGATTTAAAGGAAGCCTTGGAGGAGCTGATAAGATCACCATGTGAAATATAGAGGGACAAGAATAGAGGGTGACCTATTACAATTCCCAGGGCTTTTATAAAGGAAGAGCTTTGTAAACCTTATATAGTATTACTTTATAAAGTAGTCATTATTGATAACATAGTATTAGATAACTTAGTCATTGAAGTTACCCTTATTAAGAAGGCTTCATGAATAATCAAAGTAAATGGAGAATTGTATTAAAGAGAAAGATTTTAATTTCTCTAATTCGAAGGGGGGGGAGTTTGTCTTGTTTTTCTATTTTTTTATCAAATTATTTTTAGTTTTCAACATTCGCTTTTATAAGATTTTGCATTCTAAATTTTCCCCCTTCCCCAAGACGGCATGCAATTTGATATAGGCTATACATATACAATCATATTAAATGCATTTCTACATTAGTCGTATTGTTCAAGAAGAATCAGAACAAAAGGGAAAAACAATGACAGAGGAAAAACAAAAACAAAAAAAAGAGAAAATAGTATGCCTTGCTCTGTATTCAGACTCCATAGTTCTTTCTCTGGATGTGGATAGCATTTACATCAAGATTCTTTTGGGATTGTCTTAGCTTATTGCATTTCTCCGAAGGGCTAAGTCTTAACAACGTCGGTTGTCTCTCAGTGTTGCTGTGTACAATGTTCTCCTAATTCAGGGATACTTAAACTGGAGTTTGTGAACTTGTTTTTAAAAATATTTTGGTATTTTAATTATGATAGTTTTGTTGTAAAAAGTTTCCTTTTTAATCCTATGCATTTAAAAATAATGTTTTGAAGAATCCATAGACTTCACCAGTCTGCCAAAGGGGTCTATTATACACAAAACACTTAACAACTACTGCTCTAAGTCCTGAAAATAGAACTTAGAAATAGCACTGGGTTTCACTAGCAGAGATTTAAAATTTAAAGAAGAGTCAGTGTCTTGCTGCTCAGGAGGCTTAGGTGAATGAGAGAGTTTAAGTTACAATAGGGCTAAAGCACTAAGTCTGGCACCAACACAGCCTGCAAGGGGCTGCTGCCATGTTGCCTAAGGATGTTAAACTGGCCCATATCTGAAATGGAGCAGGTCAAAACTCATACTGATCATGTGGGTCAAGCAACTGAATGACCACTCACATTATTTCCAGCCTGTAAAGGAGACTTAGTCCCCTCAAAAAAAATTTCTTTAAGAGGAAATCTTGTTGATTCTTAAGTATATTCTCAAAGAAAAGTATGTGAAATCTTTTAAGAAAGGGGTAAAGATAGGTTCTCTAGATCTTTTTTTCCTTAGCATTTCAAAGCATTCTTCCTACCCCCCAAAAAATCATTGGATTGGAAGGTAATATAAGCATTTATCCACTAAGTGTTCATATTTATCTTTTTTATTCTAAGATTTACTGGAAAGTAACCAAAAACTTTAAGGTCTATTTTTCTTTTGTTATTTTAATATTAGTTTTTACATTGTAGTAAAATCAAATTAGATTCAGCTAAGTGGGACATTCTGATAATTCCATGTATCTGGCTTTTATTTCATTGTTCCCTGGTGACAGTTGCTGCTTCCCCCCCCCCCCCAACCCCCCAACTTGATCAGAAAATCAAGGTAGAAATTGTAGTTTTGCAAATATATAGATAGTCTAGGGACTGGGAATGAATTCTGTCATTGACAGTCAAGCAGTCATTGGGTTATTTTCATGGAGCTTCAGCACTGTGCTAGGCACTTTAGATGGACATTATGAGAGAAATATAAATTCTTACCTCTAGGGGAGCTTCTGTTTCAGAGCTATAAAACAAACAATTGGAGAGCAGTAAATAATGGTATTGTATTCAAAAAGTGCTATAGATGAGACTATTTTTACTCAGGAATCAATTAGAGAAGGAACAAATTGTTGAGGAGCAGTTGATTTTTCCAGGGTAGTTTTCCTAGAAAGTAGGACTTTGAATATGACTTTCTCATAGGATAGATAGAATACAAATAGGAGAAAAGTTGGTGTTATAGATCAGGGAAACAGCCACAAAGAAATCATTGGTTTTGCTACTTACTGATTGTCTGGTGTTAGGTAAGTAATTTAGCCTCTCTGGGCTTCTATAGCCTTATCTATATAATTAAGGGATTATAATAATAATAGCTAGCATTTATATAGTGCTACTAGTTCAAATATTATCTTTTTTGATCTTTACAACAAGCTTGAGAGGCAGTGCTGTAATTATCCCTGTTTTACAGATGGGGAAACCAAGGCCAATGGAGGTTTGAGTAACTTGCCCAAGGCCACATTGCTTATAAATGAGTGAGGCTGGATTTTGACTAAAAAGGTCTTCTTAATTCCAGGTCCATTCCCCCATCTGTTTTATCACTTAGATGCACCTTACTTGATGACTTGAACTCTAAAAAGTGTTCTAGTTTTACGTTAGATGTGTTTTAGGAAACATGAAGAGCCTGGCAAGGCAGTGATCTAGTGATAAAGGACTCCCATCTATCCAGGAACATTTCACAGTAGATAGAGCGCTGGACCTAGAATCTGAGAACTTGAGTTTAAATGTGACCCTAGACACTTAAGAGGCCTATCACCCTGGGCAAATCACTTAACTTCTGTCTACTTCAGTTTCCTCATGTAAAATGGAAATGTAATAGTACCTACTTCCCAGGGTGATTATGTGGATCAAATGAGATAATATTTGTAAAGCATTTGCAGATATCTAAGAGCAATATTAATTTTATCTATTATTTTCCACACATCTCCTGGCACTTTTGGGGAATGAACAAATTAATGAATGAACAAATTAATCAGTTAATGAAAAGGTACTTATTAAGTACTTACTATGTGCCGAGATCTGTAAATGTTCTGTATACAAATATAAAATCAAAGATATAATAACTTTATGACTTCCTTTCATGTTAATTTAATCCTTTAAAATGACAAGGAGAATGCTGTACTAGACTTGATCCTGACAGACAAATGAGGAGTTGCTGATTATTAAAATAGAAACATTGGTAACTTTGGAAGCAAATAATTATTCCATTGTGGAGTTTGTGATAGAGGAAAGGGAAACTGTGTGGCCTTTACATTTGAGCCTATTTCCCAAGGAATCAAAGAATGAATGATGAGGATCCAGTTACCTTAGTATTTTGCAGGGAAGTTTGGCTCAAGAGGAATAGGGAAGCTCTTAGGAATGACATTTTGAAGACAAGCAGCAGTGAATCCACTGAGGAGGAAAAAAGATAGCTGATGATAGAGACTGAGGTATAGAGAACTCATCTAGAAATGTAGATTTTTAAGAATACAGATATCAAAGATTGAGCCAATAGCAGTAATTGAGAATAAATACAAAAGAGTGGCTCCCTACTGCAAGAATTATGTTAGAAATTCTAAAAAGCAGAATGAGCCAAAGCTAGTGATAAATGTTACAGATAACCAAAAAAAAAAAAAAAAAAAAAAAAGGTTTGTTGTTGTTTTTGAGATACAGGGGGAGAAAAAAAGGCTCAGAGAAGGAATCAGGCTATTGCTTAAGGTGGATGGAATATAATGGTAAGAAGATTTCATTGTGCTTTTTCATTTTGCTATTGTCTTTTTTTTTTTTTTTTGCTTTTTGGAGGGCAGTTGGGGTTAAGTAACTTGCCCAAGGTCACACGGCTAGATTTTGTGTTAAGTGTCTGAGGCCGGATTTGAACTCAGGTCCTCCTGACTCCAGGGCCTGTGCTCTATTCGCTGAACCTAGGCGCCCTGCTATTGTCTTTTCTAAAGAGAATAATCTTTGGGCTAATGTAGAGAATATAATAGAGAATAATTTTTGGCTAGGAGGGAGCAAAAACCAAGATAAGTTAAGAGTATGTCAACATCTAACTGCCCTCAGTGAATTCAAATCACCAGTCTCAGATGACCTACATCCTAGAACACTGAAAGAGCTGGCAAATGTGATTGCTAAACCATTGTTCATGATCTTTGAAAGATCTTAGAAAATGGGAGAGATGCCACCGAACTGGAGAAGGGCAGGTGTTGCCCTAATTTTTTTTTTTGAGGAAGTAGGTAGTTTGTAAGCTGCCAGTGAACTTGATTTTTTTTTTGGTCAGAATTCTAAAACATTATAAGAGAGTAGTTTATGAGCATTGATCAGTAAATGATCACTAAAATCCATCAAGGCTTTAAAAAAAACCGTGATAGGCTAAGCTAATTTACTTTATTCGTGGGGCAACTAGATTGGGTGATTGGTAAGAAGAGAAGAAAATGGACTTCAGGGTGAGAAAGATTTTGTTGGTTCAGGTTCCCTATTCCCTTACTTCTTGTATGTCTCTGGACAAGTCACTTAACCTTTCTGTGTGGCTGACTATTGTCTAAGACCTTCAGTTTCAGAAAAGGTGCTGATCTGCTTCAGCAGAGGGAATTTCCTCATCAAGATTTTCTTATACCAATGAAATCCAAAGTATAGATAGAGAGAGCCACCGACTCTAGTGTATCAGAGGAATATTGGAGGACTCTGGGGTCTGTTATGGCCTAATTGGATTAAAACACAATTGAGAAATGTTTAATGAAGTAAACAAAGACACAATACAACATAATGTTAATTTGTGATTTTCTAAGTCAGTATGCAGCTGTGCAATGAACTTTTTTTCTATTGATTTTGACACTACTGCTATAGAAAAAGTATAATTAGATTGAAACAAAATGTGACAGTCTGTAAATATGAAACATGAGCTAGATACAGTTGTGGATATGAAATATATATATTTTTTTGTTTTGTCATTTTTCAGTAGTGTTTGACTCTTTGTTGATATTTTCTGATTCTTTTATCTTTATACTTATTACAAGTATCCCTCCTTTTTCCCCTCCCAGAGAATCATCCTATATAACATATTGTTTTGGTTTTTTTTGTTTGTTTGTTTTTTGCTTTTTGGAGGGACAGTCGGGTTTCAGTAACTTGCCCAAGGTCACGTGGCTGGTAAGTGTGTAATGAGAATCTGAAGATCTTCCCTGCCTCTTGGGCCCTTGATAGGCTTAAGTGAATCTGAGAACCTTCTCTGATTTGAAAATATACTCTGAGGGGCAGTGAGGTGGTACAGTGGATAGAGAACCGCCCCTGGAATCAAGAAGACCCAATTTCAAATCTGTCACTTAACACAAAAACTAGCTGTGTGACCTTGGGCAAGTCACTTAACCCCAATTGCCCTCCAAAAAGTAAAAAAGAACAGAAAATATACTTTACCCCCTAAAAGGCTGAATGTAGTCACATGGAGCCTGTGGCAGGAGGCTTGTTTTTCAGGAACACCCACACCTTGTTACTTTGTGATTGGGTAATGAGTCAAGAGGGTTGTGACATTCTCTGACTCAGGAGAAGGTAATATATCCTCTGATGTAAGGTTTTGCATTGGGGCTCGCTTTGGGAAGAGTTGTGGGATTTGGCCAGATGAAACTCTGGGCAGCCTTTGACACCTACCCCATTCCTACTCCCCACCCCTGAAAACCCAGATGTTAGTGCTTCCCTGTCTGGTAACTAAGTATGGATGTAATGGTCAGACAGCTGGAAGCCCTCTTCGCTGATCTCTTTCTCTGTGTTTTTTTTTAATCTGTTTGTATTCCCTGAAGTTCAGGGTGCTGACTTTTTCCCCTGAACTAGGTAAATTATATGTTTGATTAAAGTAGGATTGTAAACCCATTTTGAGTTGATTTCCTTTAGAAAACCAGATCTAAGAACCTGTGTTAGCGGCCATCCTGGGTATGCTAGAGTGCTTGCTGCTACAAAATATTAAGTGTCTGAAGCTGGATTTGAACTCAGGTCCTCCTGATTCCATGGTAGGTGCTCTGTTCACTGCACCATCTAGCTGTCCCCACTATAAATATTTTGGTGTGTATGTAGACTTTCTTTGTGTCAGTGACTGCCTTGAGCTACCTCTTATGGAGTATCTGGTTCAAAGGATTCAGCCATTTTGGAAAGTAGTTTGGAATTACACAGATAAAGTTAGTTTTTGGTCAAAATGGTTATACCATTTTTTAGCTCTAAAGATGTATTTAGCTCTAAAGATGTATTAGTGTGCCTCTCATTTCACGACTGCTCCAACACCATTTGTATTGACAGCGGTCAATTTGTATTGACCATTTGTAGGGTATGAGGTGAAACTTTGGGAGTGTTTTGATTTGTATTTCTCTTATTATTAGTGATTTGAAGCATTCTTTCATGTGATTGTGAATACTTTGCATTTCTTCTTTTGAGAACTGTTTGTTCATATCTTTTGACCACTTGTGTGGGAATGGTATTACTGTTATTTTTTTCTTTATGTTAGAGTCAAAATTTTAAAATTCTCCTTATCTTTGATTTCATAAAGAATTTTAAAAAGTGCATATTATCAGCTTCACTTTATTGGAGCAGATAAGAGGTAGGGCTACACAGACCATGGGTTTTGTTATTTGGAAATGCTAAAAATTAAGTTAGTTTACTACTTGTAGTGAGCCCCAAGTTTAGTTCATATCTATAGTTTCATTTTAATAGAAATGTTTTCATTCAAAATTGGTTAATTTTTCAATTTATACGCATATATTAAAGGATTACTGTGTATGGAACACAGTTCTAGGTACTGGGAGAGTACCTAGAGTCTAAACACTGTTTAGATGACTGAAGTCACAACCTCAGGTTATCCTCTTTAATGGTACATGAATGGGAAATGGTAGTTAACCACATTAGGGAGACTTTGCCAAACAGCAAAAGAGGAAACAGAATTTTCTCTTCTATCACCTTTAGTATGCTTTTTATTTTTAATGCAGAATTAGTTAAAGTTGATAAAACATACCATAGAGAGGAACTGAGAAAGTCAGCATGACACAGTAAAAGGGCAATAAATTTAAAGTATGAAAGCCTGGGTTTCTATCCTAGCTTCAGTTACTAACTAGCTCTGGGCAAATTAGCTAACCTCTCTGAGGTTTTCTCACCCATAAGAAGGGAGAAGTGTTGCCACTGTTTGTCTCTCAGGCTTATTGTAGAGAAAGTGTTTTGTTAATCTTAAACTGAGTTGCAATTTTTGTTTTGGGACCTTATCAATCTGTTGATCAGTAAACATTTATTAGGCACCATCTGTGTGCCAGGCACTGTGCCAGGTGTTGAGAGATATAAAAAAGAGACAAAAGATAGTTCCTGCCCTTAAGGACCTTACAGTCCAGGGGGGGAGGCAGCATACAAACAAACATACACAAAACAAGCTATATAGGACAAACAGGCTATAATTAACAGAGGGAAAACACTAGAATTAAGGGTGGTTGAGGAGGACTTTTAGTAAAAAAACAGAATTTTTCATTGGGACTTAAAGGAAGCCAGGGAGGCTGGTAGGCAGAACAGAGAAAGGAGAGTATTCCAGGCATGGGGAATGTGGTAAACAGCAAAAATGCTTGGATCTGAGAGATGGAGTATCTTGTTTTTAGAACAACCAGAAGTTCAGTGTCATTGGATCAAAGAGAACATAACAGGGAATAAGGTGTAAGAAGACTGGACAGGTAAGAGGGGGCTAGGTTATAAAAATGCCAAACAGAGCATTTTGTATTTGATCCTAGAGGCAATTGAGAGAATCATTGGAATTTATTGAGTAGGGGTCGATCATATCTGCACTTTAGGAAAATCATATTAGTGACTGAATGGAAGATGGATTAGAGAAGAGACTTGAGGCAGGCAGACTCATCTACAGACTATTGCAGTAATCCAGGCATGAGGTGATAAGGGTCTGCTCTGGAGTGGGGCAGTGTCAGAGAAGAGGGTTGCATTCAAGAGATCCTGCAGGGGGCAGAGCCAAGATGGCGGCGTAGAAGCAGCAAAGCATCGCAGCTACCACACAAACACACTAAAAAACTCATAAAATGGGACTCTAAACAGATTTTCAAACTCCAAAACTCTCCAAAAGACAGAAAGCACATCTGTTGCTACAGGCAGCTCAGCAGGTGGGGCTCTTTAAAGCAGTCTGGGAGCTGTTTGGCCGTCTCAGGCCCTGGGGCAGCGGGCAGGGAGCCGTGTCTATAGGAGAGCAGATCCAATGCACTGGAGGCACAGTTACCACATTTATCAGGCCAGAAGACAAAAAGGCTAAGAGAAAGTTCAGTAGATTTTGCTAACTGGGGAGGAGAAGAGCTGGTCCGGCCAAACTGCTCCCAGGGCAAGGAAGTAGTGGGAGGAGGCTGTAGCAGCAAGAACGGAGCAGCAGTGGCTTCCACTGGGTTGCTTCAGAGCCCCCGGCCTGCAGATAGCAGGGGGGCTGACGTGATCCATCAGGGCCAAGGGCTCTTGCGTTGAGCGGCCTGGATCTGGATCATGGTCTTGAGTGGTAGTCCTGGGGTGCGGTTTCAGTGAGCCAAAGCTGGGGGGGGGGCGCTGCAGCATCCCACTAATAGCTCCAGCAGCTGTGAGGGCCCCAGCGATTTGGGACAGAGCTTTCCCCCTCCAGGAAGCAAGAGTTCCACAGAGATAAAAAACCAAGCAATTAATAGACTGGCCAACATGAGAAAAAGGAAGCAAGCTAGGAACAGCAGTAAAACTCTAGAATCCTTTTTTATGGCCAAAAAAGACCATATCATGGAGCAGGAGGAAGACAACTCAGT
>JAQQSW010011540.1:0-12734 GCA_028646575.1 Pseudocheirus occidentalis
TGTTCAGCTCTGGGTTTTTCATCAAGAATACTTGAAAATCCTCTATTTCGTTGATTTAACATTTTCTCCTGAAGCATTTTACTCAGTTTTGCTGGGTAGGTGATTCTTGGTTTTAATCCTAGGTCCTTTGACCTCTAGAACATCATATTCCAAGCCCTTAAATCCCTTAATGTAGAAGCTGCTAGATTTTTTGCCATCCTGATTGTGTTTCCACAACATTCAAATTGATTCTTCCTGACTGCTTCAAGCATTTTCTCCTTGATCTGAGAACTCTGTAATATGGCTATAATATTCTTGGGAGGTTTTTTTTGGTGGGGGGGAGATCTTTTTCAAGAGGCAAGGTGAATTCTTTCAATTTCTATTTTGCCCTCTGGTTCTGGAATATCAGGGCAATTTTCCTTGAGAATTTCTTGAAGGATGATTTCTAGGCTCTTTTTTTGATTATGGCTTTCATGTAGCCCAATAATTTTGAAATTATCTCTCCTGGATATATTTTCCAGGTCAGTGGTTTTTCCAATGATATATTTCACATTGCCTTCTATTTTTTTTCATTTGTTTGGATCTGTTTTATAGTATCTTGATTTCTCATAAAGTCATTAGCTTCCATTTGCTCTAATCTAATTTTGAAGCAATTATTCTCTTCAGTGAGTTTTTGAAATTTCTTTTCCATTTGGCCAATTCAGCTTTTTAAGGCATTCTTCTCCTCATTGGCTTTTTGGACCTTTTTTTTGCCATTTGAGTTAGTCTATTTTTTAACGTGTTATTTTCTTTAGTCAGGCTGTTGACTCACTTTTACTGATTTTCTTGCATCATTTTCATTCCTCTTCCCAATTTTTTCTCCACTTCTCTTACTCGATTTTCAAAATTCTTCTTGAGCTCCTCCATGACGTATAACCAATTCATATTTTTCTTGGAAGCTTTTGATGCAGGAGTTTTGACTTTGTTGTCTTCTTCTGGTTCCATGTTTTGATACTTTTTTCCTCCAAAATTCTATGGTCTGATTGTGCTTGCTCTGTTTGCTCATCTTGCCAGCCAATTACTTGACTTTTGAGCTCTTTGCCATGATGGAACTCTGCTTCCAGAGTGGAGAGAGATATGTCCCAAATTGCTGGAGTTTTTGCAAATGTTGTCAGAGGTCTGAGGAGGGCAACCTTTCTACAGCCACCACAAACTGTGGCACACTAGCATTCCTCACCCCAGGACTACCACCCAAGACTGCGACCCAGATCCAAGCTGGTCAAAGCAAGAGTGATTACCCTCTGAATGGTCACTTGGTCCCCCTATGATCTGCATACCAGAAACTCCAGAGGCAACCATGCAGGGGCAGCAGGGGGCAGCCACCACTCCACTTGCCACCTCTCATGCTGGGAGCAGGGGTAGTGGATACCATCAAAAGCCCATCATGTGATGGGCTTTTCTCTCACCCAGTTCCAACAGAGTTCCCTACTGACCTTTTAATTTCTCTTTGTTGTTTATGGGAAGCCTGTAAACTGCTACAGCTGCCAGTGATTCACTCTCCTGAAGTCTGCTCTGGCTTGTCTGGGCGGGAGTGGGCACAGCTCACACATGACTGCACTCAACTCCCAGCATGGTGCTACAGAGCCTTCCTGTTGCCCTGCCAGGCTATCTTCTGCAGGAGATTTGTTTCTCTCTGTCACTTTGTGAGTTCTGTAGCTCTAAAATTTGTTTAGAGTCATTTTCTTACAGGTATTGGAGATGGTTGGAGCAGGAGCTCAAACAAGTTCTTGCTTTGACTCCATCATCTTGGCTCTGCCACCTAACAAATAACTTTTAAAAATGTGTGTAGAGAGAGGAGGTTATAGAAAAATACCTGTATTCCTCATGCCACTTTCCATTTGAGTCTGGATTTCTTAGCAAAATTATTTTGGGGGTAGTGTCATATGAAGAGAGGCTTGAGGAAAAGGTAGTAATTTTTTAAAAAATTAACTTTTGTTTATTTTAGTTTATATCATACATTTCCACAAGATTTTGAGTTACAAATTTTCTCTCTGTCTTTCCCCTACCCACCACCCCAAAACAGCATTCGCACTGCATACTCTCTCCCCCAATCTGATCTCTCCTATAACCTCCCCCATTCCCCCTCTGACTTTTAGGTAGGGCAAGATTGATCTCCCTACCCCAGTGCCTGTATATCTTATTTCCTAGTTGCATGTAAACAATAATAATAGTAATATATTTTTAAAACATTTGATTTTAAAACTTTAAATTCCAGATTCTTTCCCTTCCTTCCTTATCACCCACCCCCACTGGGAAGACAAGCAATTCAATACAGGCTGTATATGTATAGTTATGCAAAACATCTCCATAATGGACATATTGTGAAAGACTGACTATATTTAAAAGGTAGTAATTTTAATAATAATGTTTTTATTATTTCTTTTAGAATGATTTTTGTTCAGCCATTTCAATGGCGTCTGACTTTTTGTGACCTAATTTGGTATTTTCTTAGCAAAGACATTGGAGTGGTTTGTCATTTCTTTCTCCAGCTCATTTTACAGATGAGCAAACTGAGGCAAACATGGTTAAGTGACTTTCCCAAGGTTACATAGCTAGTAACTTTCTGAGACCAGATTTGACCTCAGGAAGGTGAGGCTTCCTGATTCCAGACCTGGCACTCTATCCACCACATCACCTGGCTGTGCTACCATTTCTTTTAGATTTAGCCTGACTGTTCAATTCTAACAAATATATTCTGACCAATTAGCTTGGCATCTGTGCTTTTAAATAGTTTTTAGATTGAATCACAAAATGTTAGAGTTATGATTTGGGAATCATAATCTAGTCTAGCTCTCTCGTTTTACAAATAAGGAAACTAAAACTCACACAGATGAAGCCACTTGTCCAAGGTTACACAGCTGTTTAATGGCAGAGTAGCCCCTAGAACAGACATCCCTGGATTTGTATTCCAACAATCTTCCTGTCACATCATGCTGATCATCACATCTGCGAAAAGAACTATGCCATAGTATGAGCACTCTCAAATTCTACATAGTTCTTAGGCTCATTCCCTTCAAACATAATTTCCTTTTTTTAGAAAATTATGATGATGAAAAAAGATGTCAAAAAGGGATCAAGGTCTGATTTTCCCATATATGTCAATGGATGCATTAACAGAAGTGTCATGAGATGATCTTTATTTTTTAAATTATTTTATTTATTTTCTTGTTTACATCATTCATTTCCATGAAATTTTGAGTTACAAATTTTCTCCTCATCTTTCCCCTACCCACAACCCCAAAACAGTGATCCCTCTGTAAAGCTCCTCCCCCAGTCTTCTCTTTCCTGTGTCCTCCTCGATTGCCCCTCTAACTTTCTGGAAGGGCAGGATGGGTCTCCCTACCCCAGTGCCTGTATATCTTCATTCCCATTTGCATGTAGTTAATAATAATAATAATTATTATTTTATATATACATATACATATATATTTTAAACATTTGATTATAGAACTTTAAATTCTAGATTCTTTCCCTTCCTCCCTCGTCACCCACCCCCACTGGAAGGACATGAAATTCATTACAGGCTGTACATGAGTAATTACACAGGACATCTCCATGGTGAACATATTGTGAGATACTGATTATATGTCCCTCCTTTCTATCCCTCCCTCCCCTCCTTGTTCTGTTCTCTACCCTGTCCCTATCCCTGTCTCTTTACAGAAGTGTGTACTTAAGATGATCTTTACAAAACAGGAATTGACCAGTCTAGGTAATCTGGATAGTACCCACTGATCTATTCATACCAGGCCCAGTATTCTTGGCTCAGTACCATTGGCTGAGCCAATGAGGAAGCTTCCTGATCGCATGATGGGCTTTTGATGGTATCCACTACCTGATGATATCCATCCATCTATGCAACTGCTAAATTAGCTAGTCATTTTCCCTCTTTCCACCCAAATAATAATAGCTAGTATTGTATAGTTCTTTAAGATCTTTAAAACACTTTACATATTTTAACTCATTAGATTCTTTCAACAACCATATGTAATAGGGGGACTCTGGAGTTGTCTTCAACAAATTGGGAGAGCAGATTGTTAAATTTTCAGTGTATTTCCACCTCAGAAATCAGCAAAAGCTACAAATCAAGGCTTGATATACCATTTTGCTGATTGTCTAGACTTTAAAAAGTGATGGAGAAAATTTAAAACAGTGCAGATTAAACCTAAAAGCGTGTTGTGTATACACATTTTGTTTTCCCTGAAGAGTGAATGGTTAAACATTTACCAGTATGACCCTGGGTAGGTACTACTGTTATTCACATTTTATAGATGAGGAAACTGAGATACAGAAGCAAAAAGAAGAGACAGAAAGAACTATCCAGACAATTAAGGTATACCTAATCAATGACAAAACTGAATCAACCTGTTCTCCTCTTCCAGCATATACACATACAAGGTACACAAATATACCCCTCAAATATAGCTATAATAAGATCAAAGTGGACCCTGATCAATTGAATGCCCCAAACCTACTTGAAGGAATTATAGGACTTGACAGAAGAGTTAAGACAAGGTATTAAGGTATTGCTCCATTCAGACCCTAGTCACTTACAGGTTTCTGGAATAAATCTTTATAAATGAAGAAGCAACCACCTATCAGGAATACTACAGGTGAAGTTACTGATTAGTTAGGAATTCAGACAAGAGTATTTCTATTATTGTTCAATCAGTTCAGTCATGTCTGACTCTCTGTGACCCCATTTGGGGTTTTCTTGGTGAAGATACTGGAGCAGTTTGCCATTTCCTTCTCCAGCTAATTTTACAGATGAGGAAACTGAGGCAAACAGGGATAAATGACTTTCCCAGGGTCACACAGCTAGTAAGTATCTGAGGCTGGCTTTGAACTCATAAAGATAAGTCTTCCTGACTCTAGACTTGGTCCTCTATCCACTGTGCCACCTAGCTTCCCCAAATGTATTTCTGAGATCTCATCAATTGTGATTATAATTGCTCCATTCAGACTTGGAGCAGCTATGTTAGTACTGGTGAAGAGTGTTAACAATTCAAGTTTCAGGTGGATCATTTGCACCTGATAGGAGGAGCTATTTGCACTGTCTGGCTACTAGGAGGTGCATAAGGGTGGAATGGTGTAACGTAAATAAATCTGGAAACATAGTACTGGTCCAGGTTGTGGAGATCTTTAAATGCCCAGAAGAGTAGTTTCTATTTTACCCGAGAGGTATTAGAAGCCACTGAAGCTTTTTGAGTGGGGAAGTATATGTTAAGACCTTATGCTTTAGGAAAGTCACACTTGTGGTTGTTATTACAATGAATTGGAATGGGCAGAAGCTTCAGGCAAGGAAATCAATTAGGAAGGTATTGTAATAATCCAGGCAAGACTAACAAGGACCTGAATTAGTGATTGCTATATGAGGGAAGAAGTTAAGTGAAAAATGCAATAGAGATAGAAATGACAAAATCTTGAAACTGATTAGATATATGGAGTGAATAAGAATGAGTCTAGAATAACACTGGGAGTGCAAGCATGTGTGTGAGAAGAATGGTGGCATCTTCAGCAGAAGCAGGAATGCTTGGTAATAGGATAGATTTCAGTGAAAACATAATGAATCCCTAGTTCTCTGCAAACATCAACTCAAGTATCCCCTCCTCCATAAGACCTTTCCTTATTCCATAACCTCCACCACCAGCTGCAAGAGTCATCCCCCAGATATTTTCTTTGCATTCATTTCTTACATATTTATACATGTTATTATGCACCCATAGAATATAAACTTCTTAAAGGTCGGGAGTATTTCAATTTTGTCTTTGTATGCCAAGTACCTAACTAGGTGACATATAATAAATGTTTATGCATTGACTGAACAGAAAAGGAGTTCATGTTGTGAGGGATAATTTATAGTGAAGTTTCCCTATTTTGAAAAATCAAATCTAGAATGGCTTCAGTATTCAGTAGGCTTAAGTTTAGGTCACCTGACCTTCAAGCACTCTGGGGCTTGGTGGTAGAGACCCTCCCCCAGAGCCAGCTTAGCAGAAGATCCGGGTCCTTTGTTTCAGATGCTTGGGTGATGGGTCGGCTCCCCTGGCCAATGAGAGTGAAGGCCAGTTGGGGGGTTGGGTTTACTATAAAAATTGTGGGCTGGCTCCTGCCAGTTGCCCTCTCTCTGCTGCCGTGTGTGTGTGTGTGTGTGTGTGTGTGTGTGTGTGTGTGTGTGTGTGTATGTGTGTGGAAGGGTCCTTTCTCATGAGAAGAAATAAAGACCTTTTCTGACCTTAGATCAGACTCTGAACTCCTTTTCATCTCACACAATGTTTAAAATGACCAGGGCAGACAGACCCTAATCACTTATAGGTTTCTGGAATAAGTTTTTGTAAATGAAGAAGGGACCGTCTATCAGGAATACTACAGGTGAAGTTACTGATTAGTTAGGAATTCAGACAATTTCTGTTGTATTTCTGTTGTTGTTCAATCAGTTCAGTCATGTCTGACTCTCTGTGACCCCATTTGGGTTTTTCTTGGCAAAGATACTGGAGTGGTTTGCCATTTCCTTCTCCAGCTCATTTTACAGATGAGAAAACTGAGGCAAACAGGGTTAAGTGACTTGCACAGGGTCACATAGCCAGTAAGTATCTGAGGCTGAATTTGAACTCATGAAGATGAGTCTTCCTGACTCTAGACTCAGAATTCTATCCATTGTGCCACCTAGCTGCCCCAGATTTTTTCCTGAGATCTCATCAAATGCTGACTCTGTGGTTCTAAACTGTAACATACTATGGTATGGATTTTAATACCTGTCATAGTATGGATATTAATACAACTAGAAATCCATCTGAAGAGTACCCACCCACAGGACACCCACTGTGGGCCATGATTGTAGAGCCATTGCCCTAGAAACAGTTTGCTTGGTTTTCAGAGAATACTCTCAGGCAGCAGCCTTTCAAAAACAGAACTTTCCTTTGAAGTTCTGCATTTATTTCAAATGAACATCATTGGAGCTAAGATGATAGATTGCAGGTAGGTGGGATGCTATTTCTGCTCATTCACATGGATGCCTTCATCTTTGCCAAGAGAGCACGTTGTGGGTGATCATGCCCCAGGATCAAAGGGAGAGAAAAATAAATCAAGATGTTTCATATGATTTAAGATGAGTCACTGCATCATCCTAACATCTGCTCTTTAATGTAGTCAAGAAAGGAACCTCAGGTCTTGGAGACCAAACTCTTTGGGAAGTAGTACGACATAGCTATAGTCCACTAGGTGGTGCCATAGCAGATAGAGGGACAGGCCTGGAGTCAGGAAGACTCACCTTCCTGAGTTCAAATCCAGCCTCAGACACTTACTATGTGACCCTGGGTAAGTCACTTAACCCTCTTTGTCTCAGTTTCCTCATCTGAAAATGAGCTGGAGAAGGAAATGGCAAATCACTCCAGTGTGTTTGACAAGAAAACCCCAATTGGAGTCAGGAAGAGTTGAACACAACTGAACAACACATAACTATAGTGTGATCTGCTTAGAGTGTAGAATTGTCTAGCTTGAACCTGGACTTTCACCTGAGCTTTGTAAAACACCAAGTACACACTAAAAGTCTAGTATCTTATAAATCCCTGTAAAATTTTCCCTGAGCAATGGGGAATACAAACTGAGGTTTTCATATATTGTAGAAATTAGTCTATGTAAACAACATGTCTTAGAGTTGGGAAGATCTGGGTTGGAATCTTGCTTCTGGTTTACTACTTCTTCATGGCCTTAGACAAGTTACATGATTCCCCTAGGACTCAGTTTCTCCAATGATAAAATGAGGGGGATCATGACTTCTGAGGTATATTCCAGCTCTAGGTCTATGATTTTCAGATCCTTTCCCGCATAATAGCTGTGTGACCCTAGGCAAGTCACTTAACCCCTTGAGTGGCCCAAGGAACAGTCTAAGACTAAGACTCAGATGCATTTCCAATCTTCATCAGTAGAGAGAGTTTCCTCACAGGAAGTTCAGAACACCAATGAAATCAGAGATCTAGATTGAAGTGTGTGTGTGTGTGTGTGTGTGTGTGTGTGTGTGTGTCCATACAATGAAGTAAAAGGCCCCTTTGGTGCATTCAGTCTTGGGGTGAGGGAATTCTTTCACTCATGGCATCTAGTGAGTAAACGATTCTGTAAGTGTAAGAACCTTGAGATGGGAGACTCCCCAAGATCTCAGGGTACCTAATAACGCTGAGAGCAAAAATGTATTTTCTATGTTTCCTTTGGAATTGTTTCAGGTCTTTACATTGCTGAGAAGGGCTAAGTCTATCAAAATCAGTCCTCGCACATTGTGGGTGTTTCTATGAACAATGTTCTCCTGGTTCTTCCCTCATCAGTTCATATAAGTCTTCTCAGGTTTTTCTGAAGTCCACCTGTTCCTCATTTCTTATAGCACAATAGTATTCCATTACATTCATATACCACAGCTTGTTTAGCCATTCCCCAATTGATGGGCATCTCCTCGATTTCCAGTTCTTGGCCACCACAAAAAGAGCTGCTATAAATACTTTTGTACATGTGGTCTTATTAAATTTTTAAGACAAATTCAGTTAGGGGTTTGGGGAAAGCAGTTCTCATTTCTGGAATCAGGGGACCTGGCTTCCACTGGTAATCTTCTGATGATTACCACTTGGGTGCCCTTGGGAAAGTTGTGGCTCCTTCTTGGGTCTAAGTTTTCTCATCTATAAAATTTAGGATTTGGGTTAGCTAAACTCTGAGGTCCCTTCCAGCTCTCCATCTGTGATCCTATGACATTGAAAGACCATTTCTAGGGGGGACCACTATGGATGTGGTGAGGAGGAGGAGGAGGAGCTCACCTGGAATGGAGCCTGGTGGGCGGGGGCAGGGAACGGGACATATACCATCTGTGAAATTCCTATTTTGTCTAATTTTTCTCATGAACCAACTGCTAAACTCAGTCATTTCTATGCAGCTGAGGATTCTGAAAGTGCTGTCAACATCCTGTAAATGTTGGCATCTTTAGAACAAGACTCTGATTATTCTGCCCTAGTTATGGCTCTGGTCTTAAATTCTTGTGAGATTTTTGAAGACAGCAGACACAAATGTTTCTAAAGAAATTTGACTTTTGGTGTCTTATGATAGTCACAAAGAGATTTCATTTATTTAACTGCCAAAATGATAGCTCTGACCTCTCTGTCACTAAGATTTTATGACTGGGAAGGGAGGCCAAAGAAAAAGGTTCTTTATCTAAAATTAAGGCAGAAATCATTAATTACGAAGAAGACTGACAGGAGAAGCCAAACAGAGTAAATCACGCTCTCTCAGACCTGTCACTAGGAACCATGTCTTCTCTTGCTTTTGATCCTGACCATAATAAGCTTTACTTTCTGCCAGAGTCCCTGCAGAATCTTATTAATGGCATCCCTCTTCACCTGTAAGGACTAATGCTCTAGGGCTAATTAATTGTCACTCAAGTCTAGCTCAAATTTCACCTCCTCCAGAAAGCTTGCCCTGTTCCCCCAAGTCAGTAAGGCTGTCTCCCATCATGGACTTTAGAAAACACTTTGGGTTGCTCCACAATAATGTATTTCTCAAGTATTGGGGTTTTTAAAATTGTAATTACAGTATCCTTGTATGAGACATAGACTGTAAGTTTCATGACAGCACCAATGAATGATTTATCTAAATTTTGTATCCCACTCCCACCCCAGGACCTAGGACATGGCTAAGCATGTATTTAGGTACTTATAAATGTATATGTATCTGCTGAATAAAATCCTGTACAGCCCTTCCTCACTTAAATCCAATTCACTTGCATGTCATGGCATCACCTCCCTGATGTCACAGTTTCCTTCAAACTTGGTCCTGTAGACAAACTACACACACACACACACACACACACACACACACACACACACACACACACTTTAAAGAACAAGAGGACAATAAGGGAAGGACACTGGTAACATTAGTCTTCAAACACTTTCTCAGAATATGAACTCCAGTGACCATTTTGGTTTTGCATTTTAATTCTCAGCACCTTAAACAATGCCTTGTACATAGTAGTTGCTTAATGAATAGTTGTTAAATTTAATGTAAAACTTTCATGATGTTCCCTGCCTGGCAGGGTTTTCTGAAACATATCAGTTAATCTCTAGGTCTCAATTTTCTCCTTTGTCAAATAGAGGTAATATTTGTCCTAAGTACTGCATTGGCTTGTTGTGAGTATCAAGTGAGGGAATGTACTCAAAATCACTCTGCAAAGAAGGGCTGTATAAATGGAAAGGGACACTAGCATCTCTCCCCAAATCAACAGGCCTCTCCATCACCAGAATAGAGTGAAAACATGGGTATGGTTGTTATTGGTAGAACCATAGAATCAGGGGCAGCTTGGTGGTGCAGTGAAGAGAGCACTGGCCCTGGAGTCAGGAGGACCTGGCTTCAAATCTGGCCTCAGACACTTAACACTTACTAGCTGTGGGACCTTGGGCAAGTCACTTAACCCCAATTGTCCTGTCCCTCCAAAAGCAAAAAATTTTAAATTAAAAAAAAAGAACCATAGAATCACAATTCTAGTCTAGTCTATCTGCAGAACTGAAGGGCACCTCAAGGGTCAAGCAGTCCAAACCCTGTCCAAATGATGAGTCTCATCTAAAAACATCTCTAACAAGTGACCATCCAGACTCTGCTTGAAGATCACCAGCAAAAGGAAATTTCCTACTTCTCAAAGGAGCCCACTCTACTTTCAGACAGCTCAGATCACTGAGGTTTTTTTTCTTATAATGAACTGAGATTTGTCTCTCTGCAATTTTGATCCATTGGCCCAGTTCTACCTGCACTAAAAAGAAAACATGTCATCCACATGACAACTCCTCAAATACTTGTAGGCATTTATTATCTCCTCACCTCCATCCTCAAGTCTTGTCTTCTTCATGCTAAAGATCACCATTCTCTTCAGCTAGTTCGTTTAGGACACAATTGGTTGAAAGTCATTTGGTTGTTTTTCAATTGTCTTGTCTAGATAATTGATTCAGTTTTCCACTTTACTTTGACTATAGAAATCTCACCAAAGGCTTCTAGCTTAAAAAAAAAAGTAAGAGACTTTACTCCAGAGTCTAAAAATAAAAACACACTCACGGTAACATGTTCCCCTGCCACAAAACATTTAGGCCAGCCCCTAAACAATTCACTGAAATTCAGATTCCTCTTAGCTAAAAGTATTTTCCACCTTCAAAATAAAATGCTACCTGCCAGCTGAAGATGGGAGGGAATATTTCATCTCTCACAGTTTCTCCTCTTATATAGCTGTGCTATATTTGACAGCTCTCTCTGACTTCCTGTTCTTACAGTCTCCTCTTCCTGTCAATAGAATTCTCAGAATACGTCTGTCTTCTAGAAGCTCTACCCAGAGTGTTATGGGAAACTTGTGAAAGGCTGCTTTGCAGCACAGACTGTGCCCATGATCATTACCTTAAGAACACAGGTGACTCATCCTTCCCTTGGATGCTCTTCTGGTGCAGAGGTGAATGAAAATGGGCAAGGAGAAAGATCCTGAGAATATCACACTATGATGTAAATAAGTGAGGACTGCCCTTAATGAATACAGGACTAGAGAAAGAGGAAGGGCAAGGCATATTGAGAAGAGAAAGGAGAAGTGGAAAGGAGATTGAAAGTCAAAAGGCCGATAAACAATAGAACTTGTTTTTAGCAAAGAAACAAAGTTTCTTAAGCCCCTGTAATAAAAGTATCTTGCTAGAGAAGAGTTTAATGGGAAATACCTAAGCACCTAATACAGTTCTTGTACATAGGCACATTATAAGTCTTTGTTGAATCTTAATGAAATGAAAGGAAGATGAGGAGAAGGCAAGACTGAGGAAAAGGAAGGATATAACTCATGGAATAAGAATGTAAGAATCAGACAGGATCTCAAAAATCTTTGAGCCCAACATTTTCATTTTTACGGCTGAGAGAACCAAGAAATTAAGTGACTTGCAAACAAAGACAATTCTAAACAATTAGAGAAATCTACCTGCCAAAACAAACCCAAGAACAGTATGAACACAATTACAAAACATTTTTCACACAAATAAAGATGGATTTAAACAAGAAATTAAGTGACTTGCCCAAAGTCAAGAAAGTAATTCTTTTTACTACCCAAAGTGTTTTCCATCACATCACTCATTGCTTTTCATGTGTTTTTCACAGCTGATGGCACAGTACATAGAATGTTGGGCCTGGAGTCAGGAAGACCTGAATTCAAATGTGAGCTCAGACACTTACTTTCTGTGTGACTCTGAGCAAATCACTTAAAGCTCTGCTTGCCTCAGATTCCTTATATGTAAAATGGAGAGAGTAGCACCTGATTCCCATGGTTGTCATAAAGATCAAATGAGCCAATATTTTTCTTTTTTTAATTTTCTGTTCCAAATTTTCTTCCTCCTTCTATTCCCTCCCTTGCCAATTAAGAAGGCAAGATATATAAAGTCTAATTTACAGAAGAAATCATGTAAAACATAATTCTGCACTAGCCACATGAATAAAAAAGTAAGAAAAATAAGGAAAGTGAAAAAAAATATGCTCCAGTCTGCATTCAGAGTTCATCAGTTTGTTCTTTGTCAGTACATAGCATTTTTTACCCTGAGTTCTTTGGAATTGTCATGGATCTTGTATTGATCAGAGTAGCTAAGTCTTTCATAGCTGATTATCATTACAATATTGCTATTACTATGTACAATGTTCTAGTTCTGCTCATTTCATGTTACATCAGTTGATATGTCTTT